>WNGS01130375.1:10579-43110 GCA_020271785.1 Procambarus virginalis
AACAGGTTTATCCCGGCCCAAAGGGAAAAATCCGAAAAGCAAAAGAAGAATCCATGGTTTAACAGGGCATGTATGGAACAAAGGCACTGAACAAAAGGGCGTGGAGGAACTTCCGAAATAACAGACAAGAAAGCAGAGAGAGATACCAGAGAACCAGGGATGAGTATGTTAGTGTGAAAAGGGAAGCAGAGAAAATATGAAAATGATATAGCAAGCAAAGCCAAGACCCATCCAAAGCTACTCCACAGTCACATCAGGAGGAACACAACAGTGCAAGAACAGGTAATGAAACTTAGAACAGACGAGGACAGGTATACAGAGAATGACAAGAGCTGTGTGAGGAACTTGACAAGAGGTTCCAGGAGGTCTTCACAATAGAACATGGTGAGGTCACTGCGCAAGGAGAGGGAGCAGTAAACCAGGCGCCCTTGGAAGGGTTCGAAATTATGAGAGATGAGTCAAGAGACACCTGTTGGATCTGGATGTGAGAAAGGCTGTTGGTCCAGACGGGATCTCACACATGTTATTGAAAGAGTGTGCAGAGGTACTCTGCTTGCCACTCTCCATAGTGTATAGTAGTCACTGGTTGATACCTGGTTGATACCTGGTTGATGGGGTTCTGGGAGTTCTACTCCCCAAGCCCGGCCCGAGGCCAGGCTCGACTTGTGAGAGTTTGATCCACCAGGCTGTTGCTTGGAGCGGCCCGCAGAGCCACATACCCACCACAGCCCGGCTGATCCGGGACTTCTCTTAGGAAACAGTCCAGTTTTCTCTTGAAGATGTCCACGGTTGTTCCGGCAATATTTCTTATAGTCGCTGGGAGGACGTTGAACAACCGCGGACCTCTGATGTTTATACAGTGTTCTCTGATTGTGCCTATGGCACCTCTGCTCTTCACTGGTTCAATCTTGCATTTTCTTCCATATCGTTCACTCCAGTACGTTGTTATTTTACTGTGTAGATTTGGGACCTGGCCCTCCAGTATTTTCCACGTGTATATTATTTGGTATCTCTCTCGTCTCCTTTCTAGAGAGTACATTTGGAGAGCTTTGAGACGATCCCAATAATTTAGGTGTTTTATCTCGTCTATGCGTGCCGTATATGTTCTCTGTATTCCCTCTATTTCAGCAATCTCTCCTGCTCTGAAGGGGGAAGTGAGTACTGAGCAGTATTCGAGACGGGACAACACAAGTGACTTGAAGAGTACAACCATTGTGATGGGATCCCTGGATTTGAAAGTTCTCGTAATCCATCCGATCATTTTTCTGGCTGATGCGATATTTGCTTGGTTATGCTCCCTAAACGTTAGATCGTCGGACATCATTATTCCCAAATCCTTGACATGCTGTTTTTCTACTATGGGAAGATTTGATTGTGTTTTGTACCCTGTATTATGTTTCAGATCCTCATTTTTGCCGTACCTGAGTACCTGAAATTTATCACTGTTAAACATCATATTATTTTCTGCTGCCCAATCGAAAACTTTGTTGACATCTGTTTGTAGTTTTTCAATGTCTTCAGCAGAGGTAATTTTCATGCTGATTTTTGTGTCATCTGCGAAGGATGACACGAAGCTGTGACGTGTATTTTTGTCTATATCAGATATGAGAATAAGGAACAGTAGCGGTGCAAGGACTGTACCTTGAGGTACAGAGCTTTTAACATCGCTTGGACTCGATTTTATCTGATTGACTGTTACTCTTTGTGTTCTGTTCGACAGGAAATTGAGTATCCAGCGTCCTACTTTTCCAGTTATTCCCATTGACCTCATTTTGTGAGCTATCACCCCATGGTCACATTTGTCGAAAGCCTTTGCAAAGTCTGTGTATACAACATCTGCATTTTGCTTTTCTTCTAGGGCTTCTGTGATTTTGTCATAGTGGTTGAGTAACTGTGACAGACAGGATCTTCCCGCTCTAAATCCATGTTGTCCTGGATTGTGCAATTCATTGTTTTCCATAAAACTAGAAATTTGATTCCTAATCACTCTTTCAAACACTTTTATTATGTGTGATGTTAGTGCAACTGGCCTATAATTTTTTGCCAAGGCTTTACTCCCCCCCTTGTGCAACGGAGCTATATCTGCAGATTTAAGTGCTGCTGGTATCTCCCCTGTATCCAGGCTCTTTCTCCATATTACGCTGAGTGCTCTCGCTACTGGTACTTTACATTTCTTTATGAATATTGAATTCCATGAGTCAGGCCCAGGGGCTGAGTGCATGGGCATATTGTCAATTTCTCTTTCAAAGTCTTCCGAGTTTGTGGTAATATCCGTTATATTATCTGCAGCTTGAATGTCATTCATAAAGAAGCTGTCTGGGTCATCAACTTTCATGTTGTTAATTGGTGTGCTAAACATAGCCTCATACTGGCTTCTTAGAATTTCACTAATCTCTTTGTTGTCCTCTGTGTACGTACCTTCATTTGTAATTAACGGTCCAATACTGGTCGAGGTTTTGGATTTTGATTTAGCGTATGTGAAAAAATATTTCGGATTTTTCCTTATCTCTTGTATAGCTCTCTGTTCCAATTCCATTTCCTCAGACTCATATGATCGCTTCAACGTTTGTTCGATTTCTTCGATCTCCCTGCTTAGGCTTATTTTCCTTGCTTGTGATAGTTGTGTCTGCCGAAGCATTTCCGTAATTTTTTTCCTTCTCCTGTACAGTCGTCTGCGTTCTCTTTCTAGAGTGTTCCTCTTTCTGCCCCTCCTCACCGGCACGTGCTTCAAGCAGACCTTGTAAGCTTCAGCTGTCAGTTGAGCTATTCCCTGTGTGGGAGTTTTGTCGCTTAAGACCGTCTCCCATTGAATGGTTGAAAGGTCTACATTTATTTTTTCCCAGTCAATCCTCTTATTGTTGAAATTGAATTGATTGAATATTCCTTCTCGCTTGTTGGGTCTCTTAGATCTACTACCGTTATTTATGCTAGTTCGCACTTCAATGAGCTTATGGTCTGAGTATGAAGTATCTGAGATTGTTATGTCTCTGATTAGTTCATCATTGTTTGTGAATAACAAGTCTAGTGTGTTTTCGTTCCTAGTTGGTTCTGTAATCTGTTGATTGAGCGAGAATTTGTCACAGAATCTCAAAAGTTCTCTGACCTGTGGCTGGTTATTTCCCGGGTCATTCCCTGCTATGATATTTGTGTTTGCCATTCTCCATCTTAGACTCGGTAAATTGAAATCTCCAAGGAAGATAATATCTGGAGCTGGGTTTGCTAGGTCATCAAGTATGTTCTCTATTTTGTGCATCTGCTCTGTGAATTCCTCAACCGTTGTATCTGGCGGTTTATATATTAAAATAATAATTAGGTTTAGTTTCTCTACCTTAATTCCAAGTACCTCTACCACCTCATTAGTTGAGTTTAGTAGTTCTGTGCATACCAGGTCCTCTTTAATATACAGACCTACTCCCCCATTTGACCTAGTTTTTCTATCACATCTGTATAAATTATAATTTGGAATCCAGATTTCACCATCCATGTAATCTTTTGTATGAGTTTCCGTGAATGCCCCAAATATGGAGTTTGACTCTAATAGGAGACCATTTATGAACTTGACTTTATTTCTTGACTTTGGCTTTAGACCTTGAATGTTTGCAAAAATGAATGATTGTCCATATTGTGTGTCACTTCTGGAAGGTTTTGGTGGTTCTCCCTCCTCTCTACCCTGACCCAGGGTGTGTTGTTGTGGCAATGGTTTGTCCAGTTTTGGAAGTGATATTGGGGAGTGTGGTAGTCTCTGTGTAGTTGGGGGTGTAGTATGTGTGGGCTTGATGACGAAATGTAGTCCAGTCTCGGGCATTTCCCCCTCTCCATCCGTACTCCTGCCACGTTTCTGCCTGTCTGTTTCTCCCTCTGTTTCTGCCTGCCTCTAAAAAATGTTCAGGGCTATTATATTGGACTTCCTCTCTTATATAGCGCTGTGTACCTCTGACGTGGAAATCGGGGCAATGAAGATCGAAGCATTTCCTCTCATTAACTGAGAGTTTGCATAGCTTAGGGTGAAAATATCTACACTCAGTATCAAAACGACATCTGCCTTTCCCTAACCAGTTCCGGCATTTCCGTGGGTGCATGAATGAGCATTCCGTGCCTCTGGGCCCATATCTGCACTGTCCTTTTGCATAATACCTGCAAATATTTTCATCTGTGATTGCATTACAGTATTCTTGTTTGTATCCGTGTACGACTTGGCTACCTCTGTGATTTTTGTTCCAACTTTCTCGTTTCTGCATTTATTCTCGGTATTACCCTTATCTTTCGCCTTGTTGCTTTCGTCTTTCTCATTCGTCTCATTTTTTATCTCCTTATTCATATCACCAGTTTGCTCTACAATATTGCCTTCATTTTTGTGTACCTCGACGCTATGTCCTTCTACATTGCTACTTTGACTCTCTAAATTCTCAATCCCTGGGTTGTGCTCAGAGTTCGTGGGCAGGGTGGGCAGGGAAGTGGGTGAACAGGTGGGTGGGCATGGAAGTGGGTGAACAGGTGGGTGGGCAGGGAAGTGAGTGAACAGGTGGGTGGGCATGGAAGTGGGTGAACAGGTGGGTGGGCAGGGAAGTGAGTGAACAGGTGGGTGGGCAGGGAAGTGAGTGAACAGGTGGGTGGGCATGGAAGTGGGTGAACAGGTGGGTGGGCAGGGAAGTGAGTGAACAGGTGGGTGGACATGGAAGTGGGTGAACAGGTGGGTGGGCAGGGAAGTGAGTGAACAGGTGGGTGGGCAGGGAAGTGGGTGAACAGGTGGGTGGGCAGGGAAGTGAGTGAACAGGTGGGTGGGCAGGGAAGTGAGTGAACAGGTGGGTGGGCAGGGAAGTGAGTGAACAGGTGGGTGGGCATGGAAGTGGGTGAACAGGTGGGTGGGCAGGGAAGTGGGTGAACAGGTGGGTGGGCAGGGAAGTGAGTGAACAGGTGGGTGGGCAGGGAAGTGAGTGAACAGGTGGGTGGGCAGGGAAGTAATTTACCTAAGTGTAATTACCTAAGTGTAGTTACAGGATGAGAGCTACGCTCGTGGTGTCCCGTCTTCCCAGCACTCTTTGTCATATAACGCTTTGAAACTACTGACGGTCTTGGCCTCCACCACCTTCTCCCCCAACTTGTTCCAACCGTCTACCACTCTGTTTGCGAAAGTGAATTTTCTTATATTTCTTCGGCATCTGTGTTTAGCCAGTTTATATCTATGACCTCTTGTTCTTGAAGTTCCAGGTCTCAGGAAATCTTTCCTGTCGATTTTATCAATTCCTGTTACTATTTTGTATGTAGTGATCATATCACCTCTTTTTCTTCTGTCTTCTAGTTTTGGCATATTTAATGCTTCTAACCTTTCCTCGTAGCTCTTACCCTTCAGTTCTGGGAGCCACTTAGTAGCATGTCTTTGCACCTTTTCCAGTTTGTTGATGTGCTTCTTAAGATATGGGCACCAAACAACAGCTGCATATTCTAGCTTTGGCCTAACAAAAGTCATGAACAATTTCTTTAGTATATCCCCATCCATGTATTTAAAAGCAATTCTGAAGTTAGAAAGCATAGCATAGGCTCCTTGCACAATATTCTTTATGTGGTCTTCAGGTGATAGTTTTCTATCTAGAACCACCCCTAGATCTCTTTCTTTATCAGAGTTCTTTAAAGATTTCTCACATAATATATAGGTTGTGTGGGGTCTATGTTCTCCTATTCCACATTCCATAACATGACATTTATTAACATTAAATTCCATTTGCCAAGTGGTGCTCCATATACTTATTTTATCCAGGTCTTCTTGAAGGGCATGACAATCATCTAAATTTCTTATCCTTCCTATTATCTTAGCATCATCAGCAAACATGTTCATATAATTCTGTATACCAACTGGTAGATCATTTATGTAGACAATAAACATCACTGGTGCAAGAACTGAACCCTGTGGTACTCCACTTGTGACATTTCTCCAGTCCGATACATTGCCTCTGATCACAGCCCTCATTTTTCTATCAGTCAGAAAGTTTTTCATCCATGTTAGAAGCGTACCTGTCACTCCTCCAATATTTTCCAGTTTCCAGAACAACCTCTTATGTGGAACTCTGTCGAAAGCCTTTTTTAGGTCCAGATAGATGCAGTCAGCCCAACCATCTCTTTCCTGTAATATCTCTGTTGCTCGATCATAAAAACTGAGTAAATTCGATACACAGGATCTACCAGATCGAAAACCATACTGTCTGTCTGATATTATATCATTTCTCTCCAGGTGTGCTACCCATTTAGTTTTAATTATTTTTTCCAATATTTTGACTATTACACTTGTCAATGATACCGGTCTATAATTAAGGGGGTCTTCCCTGCTTCCACTCTTGTAAATTGGAACTATGTTAGCCTTTTTCCACACATCAGCTACAACTCCTGTAAACAGGGATGCCTGAAAGATCAGTTGAAGAGGGATGCTGAGCTCAGGTGCACATTCTCTCAGAACCCATGGTGAAACTCCATCTGGACCAACTGCTTTGTTCTTATTTAGCTCTTTGAGCATTTTTTCCACTTCGTCTCTAGACACCTCTATGTGCTCTATGTTGTTCTCTGGAATTCTTATTGTATCTGGTTCCCTGAAGATTTCATTTTGTACAAACACACTTTGGAACTTTTCGTTTAATGTTTCACACATTTCCTTTTCATTTTCCGTGAATCTATTTCCCATTTTCAACCTCTGAATATTATCCTTTACCTGCAATTTGTTGTTTATGAATTTATAGAATAGACCTGGTTCTGTTTTACATTTGTCTGCAATCCCTTTTTCAAAATTTCTTTCTGCCTCTCTCCTCACTGCCGTGTAGTTGTTTCTCGCATCTTTGTATCGCTGGTATGATTGGGGGTTTGGCCTCTTCCTGTATTGATTCCATTTTTGTGTCTTTTGGTCTCTGGCCCTCTCGCACTTTCTGTCGAACCAATCCTGTTTCCTAGTTCTGCTTCTCTGTTTTGGTATAAATTTTTTGTGCCTTTATCATATATTTCACAAAACTTGACATACATCTCATTCACTTCCTTGCCTAGCAACAAGTCTGTCCAATTATACTCCCTAAAAAATTTTCTAAGGTTGCCATAATGTCCTCTCCTAAAGTCAGGTTTTTCAATTGCATCGACCATCATATTTTCTTCCAGATTATAACGCATTGCATACTTTATCCTCAAAAAGACATGGTCACTTTTACCCAAGGGAGGAAGGTACTGAATGTCAAATATTTCTTCCTCCTTCCTGGTAAATATCAAATCTAGCATGGAGGGAACGTCACCTTCCCTCATCCTCGTAGCTTGTTTAACATGTTGATACAAGAATGTTTCCAGGATGAGGTCTACAAATTTACAGGTCCAGAAATCTTCTGTTTTAGCTTCATATGCTTCCCAGTCTATGGATTTCAAGTTGAAGTCGCCGACTATCAACAGTCGTGAACTATCGTTATCCGCTCTCGCTATGATCTCTCTCATTATCGTTATAAGACCTTCTCGTTTACTATC
Organism: Procambarus virginalis; assembly: GCA_020271785.1. Taxonomy (NCBI): domain Eukaryota; kingdom Metazoa; phylum Arthropoda; class Malacostraca; order Decapoda; family Cambaridae; genus Procambarus; species Procambarus virginalis. The sequence goes on from WNGS01130375.1 coordinate 18,065, forward strand.
TAGCTCCTCCTTTGACCATGTGCTGCTTAGCGGTGGACTATATGCATTTATGATCACTAGTTTATCATCCTCATGGCAGATCTCTAGTGCTATTATGTCAACTTCTTGTGGATTGGTAGTCACTATTTCGTTCACCTTTAGGTGTTCTTTCACCAGCACAGCAACGCCACCGCCTTTCCTAATTTTTCTGTCCCGTCTCCAAATTGAGTAGCCCCTTGGGAATATGACCTCATTTAAAATAACATCTTCAAGTTTTGTCTCCGTGAGTGCAACAATGTCTGGTGTCTGCAGCTGTATTATATCACTTAACTCCAGTATCTTTGACCTTACTCCATCTATGTTGGTGTATGCAATCTTCAGGAACTTGTTCCCCATCTTCTTATTTTTCACTCCCCCTTTCTCTAATGATTTTGATGATACCATATTCCCAAGGGCCAAGTGGGTGAACAGGTGGGTGGGCAGGGAAGTGGGTGAACAGGTGGGTGGGCAGGGAAGTGGGTGAACAGGTGGGTGGGCAGGGAAGTGGGTGAACTGGTGGGTGAATTGGCGAGACTGGAACAGAGACAGATGACACGTGATCTCCTGCCTGGTCACCCCCCCCCCCACCTCACGCCAGCCTTCCCATGTGTCTGTCGACACGTGGGTGTTCACACGCTGTACAATGACTTTAACATATGCGTCTTAAGTTCTGTTAAATCCCATTTTATTTTATTTTAAATATTTAAATGAATAAATAGCAAACCAAATACTGTACTGTACTGTTCAACTATTATAGTGTTATTTAATTAATATTTGTAACTAGCTTTCCACAGCAATAAGAAAACAATATAATTCTTGCAACACCACCAACGCCACCTTCCTTCATTAGGCTTAATTAAGCGAGTCACATACACACACAACAGTTCTTCCTCCCTGACCAACTCCCTTTCTCCCTTCCAGACCAACTCCCTCCCTCCCTTCCTGACCAACTCCCTTCCTCCCTTCCTGACAAACTCCCTTCCTCCTTTCCTGACCGACTCCCTCCCTCCCTTCCTGACCGTTATCCCTCAGGTGGTCCCTCCCAATGCTCCCCTCTCTCCCGACACCACCCACCCACCCTACCCCCTCCTACACCATGGCCTTGAGCCACAGCTGTACAGGATTAACCCTTTAACTGCGCAACGCGCCTACAGGCCCAGGCTTCAGGTGCGCAACACGCCTCCGGGTATTTGTATTTTTCACATTCCATTCAAAACTCCTGCGGCTACATGGGGTTCACATCAGCTTCCTCAGGGCTCTTGTAAACAGACGCCATCTTTAAAAAAAATCATGGTGCACATTCCCGGGTGTGGGAGCCTCAGTAGTGAGTGAGCAACCAAGGCTGGCGCTCGCAGCATGAGCGCACAGCTCTGCTGTTCAGCGTGTGACCACAGCATCGCCTAATAATGTCATAATATATATATATATATATAACTTGTATTATTTAGCCATGATAGTATTATAGAAGAGCCTGAGTGTGATAATGACTGGGTACAATGTTCAAATATCAGTGATTCAATGCTGTTCACGATGTCCAACACGGGCTGATCCCATACACAGCCCCAAGAACAGAGACGAGAGCGCCCAAGAAGCACAGAAACCACTCAACAGGCAAACGATAGGGGAGAGGCGGAACTAAAGAGCCAGAACCCAACCCCGCAAGCACACAACACCCTCGACACAGGAAACGTACCACTACACAGGCAACCCCACCGTTGCACCGTGAAACAAGGTGGAGGCGGGGCCCCGAACTCAAGCCAGGTGAGACAAGCAAAGGAGAGGGGCAGGAGTACAGGCAGGGGTCGCCTCGAAAGGGCCAAGAGGCCACCCGCAGACACCCGTGAACCGAGGAAGGAATCAGGTGGAGAGAACAAGAGCAGCCCAATATGGGCTAATAGCCCAGCAGCAGGCACCTCGGGCGATACGGACCACTGTCACAAGTACGTACGTACACCCATGCCTACGCCCAAAAACAGCGTCAGGACTAAGGAAACGCCAAACCGCACCAACGCACCTGCAGAACTGTTTTAGTGTCAGAGTGGTTGACAAACGGAACGCATGAGGAAGGGATGAGGTGGAGGCTGACTCCATACACAGAGTCAAGTGTAGAGATGATAGAGCCCAATAGGCTCAGGAATCGGTACACCTGTTGATAGACTGTTGAGCGGCAGGACCAGAGAGCCAGAGCTCAACCCCCGCAAACACAACTAGGAGAGTACAGCAGCACCCCAGACAACCCCCAAGCAACGGGGCATGGATGGGATGAAGAGCGAGAGGCGAAGCCCCCCGAGAAATGGAAGCACAACACATGTGCACACCGCCCGGAACCAAAACAAACTCACGGCACATGCGCAGGACGCGAAAGAAAAGTAGCCCAACAGGGCGAGAAGTAGCCCAATACCGCTACAAGTAGCCCAATACTGCTACAAGTAGCCCAATACTGCTACCAGTAGCCCAATACTGCTACCAGGAGCCCAATACTGCTACCAGGAGCCCAATACTGCTACAAGTAGCCTAAAACTGCTACAAGTTCCGGGACACGCAGGAGGTAAGCCGCAAAGGCCAACGGCACCGCAGACGAAGAGATGCGGTTAGCCGAAAAACTCCGGAAGACGGAACCGAAGGAACCACAGGGACATGGAACCAAACCCGGGGAGGAGCAGAACCCAATCCCAAGTCGTACGCAGAGGGGGGAAAGAAAAACCCCACTCCTCGCAACAGTAAGCCCCGCTCAGAAGGATGGAATCCAGGCGGGGCGCAATGGAGCACAAAGCCCCCCAAGGTCGCTCCTCCCCAACCCCAGGAGCCTCTACACTAGGCCCTGGGGCCGAGTCGACCTCCAAAGCCCCGGCCCCACAAGAAAAAGCCGGGGCTGCTGAGAGAGCTGTTAGAGAAGGGGCCCACTGGTCAGACCCCGGAGCATCGGCAGGAGGAACAGACTCGAATGCCTCCGCAGCCACCCGGACGGGGCAACCCCTGAAACTGCCCAAGTCTCAGAACCTCGAACCCCGCCCCGACCCCAAAGCCTACAGATGCGTAGGGGCCGGAAGCAGGAGGGGGAAAATCAAGGGGCGTGGAAGAACCAAGGCCGAAAACGACCAAAACCCCCAAATGGGTCCCTACACAAGCGGGGCAGCATCGGGGCGTCCGGGGAAGCGACAAACCTAAGCGCGTTGCAACCAACCTACCCTGCAACGCGCGAGCTGCCTGCACCCGCGGGAATTCATCAGCAGACTGGGTGACGGGAGTCACGAACAAGCAACAAAGCTCGCAGGACTCAGGGTCGAATGTGTCACCGACCCAAAGGCAGCATGACGGAGGCAAAAACAAGGAGAGTCACCCTGAGACAAAGGGACAGAGCAACCCTCAACTCGCACAAAGCGAGAGGGGACGCAAGGGTTTCCACAATCGGACCCGAGAGCCCCCGGGGGGTTTTCCAGGGCCCCTAGACTGGGTCTGCTAAGGGTTATCCTAGGCAGGGCACTGCTAACCGGCGCCCCAAACTACCAAGCAAACTGCTAAAGCTGAACCCACGGGACGTGTCCACTCGCGAGGGCGAAGCAGGGAGTGCCACCACACAAACGAACCTAACATAAGGGGGATGGGGACAAGGCAGACCCCCCTACCAGGCACAAACAAATATAAAAGAAAAACCACACAAGTGGACAACGTACCCAGAGGGAACCGAGCCGGCCGCTGTCATAGGTGAAAACTAGCTATGCAGTGCCCTGCGCCCCACCAGTGCTATAACTACCACTTACACCAAGGTAACAAGGAAGTAAAACTCCCAAACACTCGGGGCGGCCAAACGCCAAGCAGCGAAAAGCCAACAGAGGTAGACCCGAGGTGACTTGTGGAAGATAACCCCAAGCCCCAAGGGCAGTACTTACAGGGCACTCAGGGAAGGTGACCCTAAGCACATGCAGCCCGAGTACCTGAGAATACTACTCCCAGCTCACAAGACCACCGTAAGAGCAGCACTGAAAACAAGTCACAGCACTGAAACAAGACCGGAGCTGGAGCCACACGACCGTGCAAGATCCCATCAGCCGAGGAACTGCGGTGTGGATAGCCGGCGCGGGGGTCTGGGGCTCCCCTTCCCCCTCCCGGGGAGGGGGGAGCTGCGCAGACATGCGGCGCGGCTCGTGTGACGTCATGCTTGTTAGTTCGTTTTCCTGGGGGAGTTCTGTCCACTCGTTTGTCAATTTTTGTGGTTAACCAGAATAGGGGTTTGTTTTGTGGCGCTTACCTTTCTGGGTGCCTGTCCCGGTCGATGGCAGATATAGAATGCTCTAAATCACATGTGCATTTCTATGGGCCATTGCTCCCCGTGCCTCTCTGAGGGGGCCAGGTTCTGGCTCGTGGTCCCCGGTAGGCCTAGAACTCCACCCACATCGACTGATGCAAAATAGTTAGGGTATCCATATCAGCCATGGATAGCTCCGGGGAGCCGTAGGGGCTCCCCCCAGAAAAACCCCTGAAAAAAGGTGAAAACTCACCCAAGAAGCTCGCTCGCACACCCAGTCGCATGTAAACAAACCGCAACGCCGCCCTGGTGGCCACGCCGGGAAACCGGCAGACGAAAATGGCCGCCAGCAGGGGCTGTGACTGACACTAAAGATACAAAAACTTGCCAGCAAATGTAGGAAGCAAGCAGACTGGATGGGCGAAAAATGCCGCCCAAAAGCAGAAAACCCAGGCAGGGGCAAACCACCCCAGAACTGCTAGCAGGCATCCCCCACAGCCCCGGGAACCAACAACAGAGGCCCCTGGGCAGAGCCGTCCTCCAAGCCCTCCGCCCTTAAAGAAAAGGAAGCGTCCATGAGAAAGGCAGCAAGAAAGGGCCGCTGGTAAGACCCAGAAGCCTTGGCAGGAGGGACCAGCTCGAAAACCTCTGTCCCCCAACCCGAACAGGGCAGCCCCCGAAAACCGCCAGAGTCTCGGTCCCAACTAAACCCCGCGACGACCCCGAAACCCACAGACGGTCCGGAGCCGGGAACAGGGAGGGAAAGGGGAGAACAGCACCTAACCAAAACGGGGCGACCTCAGGGCATTCGAGTGGGAAACCAACCTAGCATGTTGCAGCAACCTAACCTAGCTTGCAACACGGATGCCGTCTGTACTCTGAACAGTAATAACATCAGGAGAGTACTGGAGAACAAGCAGAGAAAATCTCTCGCAAGACTCCGGGTCAAGGTGTCAGTGACCCAACAGGCAGCATGACGGAGGTAAAAGTGGCGACTGTCACCCGGAGACAAGGGCACAGCAACCAACTATCCTGTACAAGACGAGTTGGAACCCGGAAGACACATTCAATGGTCCCTGAGCCCAGACAGGGGGTTTCCAGGGCCCATAGGCTGACTGCTACAGGAAGCCCGGGCAAGGTGTTGCTAAACCGGTTGGGGATAGCACTGAAAACCCCTGAGACGTGTACAATCACGAGGGCCTAGCAGAGGGCCGCCAAACACTACCAGTGGAACTACAGTATAGCCACACAGGGCAGACCCCCACCAGGCAATTGAAAATAAAAACAAAAGAAAAACCACGCAAAAGTACACCGTCCCCAGAGGCAGCAGGAACCGGTCGCCGCTTAGGTGGCAGGCTGTGCAACACCTTGCGCCCTAACCAGCACAATACCAATCCCTACCCAGGGCCAAACAAGGGCCCCAAGCCCCAGCTCGCCCCAAGGGCGAGGCAAATGCCGAGCAGCAAGAACCTCTACGGGAATGGTTCCCAAACGCCCCAGGGAAGATAACCCTGTTACGCAATGGCAGTACTCACAGGGCGCTTAGGGAAGTCAGCCACTAAGCGCATGCAGCCCTGGCACTGATAAGGTACTCCTGGCCACCGCACAACACAACACACGGCAGTGAACGCCACACAAGGCAAACACCGCCTAGGAAACCGAGGCCAGAGAAGCGTCTATCCCAGTTGACATTAGCTTATGAACTGAAGCTTGGCAGGCCGGCGCGGTAGGTCCGGGGCTTCCCCCTCCCCCTCTCGGGGCGGGGAGGGCTGCGCGGACGACCGGCGCGGCAGTATAGTGTGATGCTTGCTTGTTAGCTTGTTTCCTTGGGATTGTAGGGAGTTTCTACCTCTCTGTTTGGTTTATTGTTTTAGTTTTTTACCATGTGGGGTTTGTTTTGTAATGCCTACCTTTCTGGGTGCCTGATCCCGGTCGATGGCAGATAAGGAAAACCCCAACCACAAGAGGGTTTTCCAGTGCCATTGCTCCCTGAAACCTCTCTGAAAGGGCCAGGTTCTGGTGCTGGTCCCTGGTAGGTCTGAACTCCTTAGCTAATGTCCCGGTCTAATATAACATACATTAGCCCGATAAGCTACAGGGAGCCGTAGGGGCTCCCCGCAGAAAACAGCGTTGAATGTAATGAAATGCCAGTTTCTGGGTGAGCCCCAGAGGCTCTTTGGAGCTTATCGGGCTAATGTGCTTTTGTATTAGACTGGGACATTAGCAATGGAGTTCAGAACTACCAGGGACTATGAGCCAGAACCTGTCCCTTTCAGAGAGGTTTCAGGGGGGGGGGGCAATGGCCCTGGAAACCCTCCCCCCCCATGTTTGGGGTTTTCCTTATCTGCCATTGACCGGGGTTAGGCACCCAGAACGGTAGGCTTAACAAAACAAACCCCACATGGTAAGAAACTAAAACAAAAAACCAAACAGCGATGTAGAACTCTCGTCAATCCCAAGAAAACAAGCAAACGTCACACTCTACTGCTGCACCGCTCGTCCGCACAGCCCTCCCATCCCCGAGAAAGGGAGGGGGGGGGGACCCCGGACCTCACCTCGCCGGCTGCATAGCACTGCAGTTCGGAAGCTAAGCTTCTACCAACCCCAAAAAACAGCCAACCGGTGGGAGGGAGGGTTGCCAGGGAGCCTCAAGGGCTCCCCAGAAAATAGCATTTCATTACATTTAACACTGGTTTTCTGAGAGGAGCCCCTACGGCTCCCTGGAGCTACATACCCAAAGAGAAGGAAAAAGAGGAACTTATCCGGGAGGCAGCCACCACAAACTCCTCAACACGAAGTCGAGACAACTGGATGCAACCTGCAACCCAAAGCAACACAAGAATGCCCAGGAGCACGTACGTTCACGAAATAACGGGCAACCAGGACCCTGTTCGACCTCCAAAATTCCAGTGTCCAAATATTAGCCCAAGACATGTTACCAAACAAGGTAGACAAAGCTGCAAACTTCGAAACGTCATGGGCGCAAAGATAGACCGCAGGCTGGCTAGACTTAATAACCCTGCAGATGACCTGGGAGACGCGAGCCCTGGAACAAGGAACAAGGGAAACCAGATCAACCCAAAGCGCATCACCACCACAGCCAAGATGCGCAGGTAACGGCGAAGAGCCGCAACTGGACACAACACATGATGCACCCCCGGCCGAACCAACCAAGCATTTTAGCATTTAGCCAAACCTACTTTGGCGAAACTGGCCATACACTGAATGACAGACTTAAAGAACACAAGAGAAGTGTTAAGTCTGCAGACACTAACAATGCTCTCTTCTGCCATGTGAGGGATTCTAATCATCCCATTGTTTGGTCTTCCTCCAAAATAATCTTTCCTGCCTCTACTCTACACAGACGCCGTCTTGTGGAATCGGCTCTAATACACAATGTACCCAACATGAACTTGAGTCCTGGCTTTGTTGCTGTGGACTCTTCCCTTTCACAGTATATACTCAAATGCTCTAATCTTTCTAACAAACGTGACCTAACATAAGCCTACCCCTTCCATTTATCTTTCTTTCTCTTTCCTTTTCTTTCTCTCTTCTCCTACGCTCCCTTGCTATCCTCTTCTTATTCCTATCTCCTCATTTGGTGTTTATAATAGGAGCTGCCTTGTATAGGCCAATAGGCCTTCTGCAGCTCTATTATTAACTATCCCCTCTACTACACCTTTAAGAGAAGTATAAATATAAAGAAAAGTTCAGTGATCAAGTGAGTGCATTCACAGTAAATATTATTAAGAATAGAGTAATCTTTTGGTACGGTGAAAGTCACTGTGAGAGTATTGTGAATATAGATGTTGATCGTGAGGCCAGTGAAATCATAAGTAAGCCTGTGAATGTTGAATAGTGTTTTGGAAAAGTTAAATAAACGGGATCGTGACAATTAGAAAACAGTACTAGTCTGTTCCCACGATCGCGAGGGTCCGGTCAGCTGGCATTCTGACAGGTGACACGTGCCGATGTTGCCATATCGGTGCGCTCTAGAATATTATGCTATGAATGGAGCAATTGTCATATATTATTCTGATACATTGATGCATATATATTTCTCGTTGTCTTTTAAGTAAAATACCAAAACTCTTTGGTGTTTGATATCATCCCCTCCATTTATCTTGTGACCGTGTAATGATATAAAGTAGAGTGACCTGCCTGATACCATATTATTGGAATTTGCTCTTGCCACAATTACACCTGACCACTGCAGTGTTACTGGACATCTAAAAACCAGTTGGCGACCTTGAAGGCTGTGTAAGAGTTCGGTGTCGGGGGGCCACAGATTGAGGGAACGATCTGTGCTCCCACTCATCTTACAATCTAAGGCCGGTTGTGATCGACTGGGGTACTCTCCGAGGCCAGCAGTGGAGCCTAGAGGATTGAGGGAAGACCCGCCGAACGACGGTGAGTAAGGTTATTGTTGGAGCAACCACCTGGAAGGAGATCCAGTCTACTGTTGCTTTAACCCTTCTCTAACGAACACCGTGAAACCCCGACATTGGCGACCTTGCCAGGATAAAGAGCAAGATCAAGGTGGTAATTGTGGTATTAAATATCAGGCCTAGGTTTTCACTCATTGTCACAAGATGGAGGGTGATAAAGTAGCCAGGTTTATAGACACGAGAGACGAGCAAGTACTGGAGGAGTGCACCAAGGCACAGCTGCAGACGATCGCCGACCACTTTGGGATCAAGTTGAGAGCTTCCAAAGTGGGAGAGAGAAGACTTGAGATCATGGCACAGCTCAAGGCACGTGATGAAGCCTTAGGAGAGGAGCGGCCACAGACACCTGCCAGTGGAGGAGAGAACTTGAGTACCGGTGGCAGCAGCCGGGGATCCAGTGGCAGCAGGCGCAGTATCAAGCTAGAAATAATGAAGATGCAGATAGAAGCACAGCTGCGCAGGAAGAAGCGCGAACAAAGCACAGCTGAAGCGTGAGGAAGCAGAAGAGAAGCACAGCTGCGCGAGAAGAAGAGAAGCACAGCTGAGGCGCGAGGAGCAGAGAGAGAAGCACAGCTGCGTACGAGAAGAACGAGAAGCACAGCAGCAACGAGAAGACGAGAGGCACAGCAGCAAGAGAAGAACGAGAGGCACAAGCACAGCTGCGCAGGGAAGAACGAGAGGCACAGCTGAAGAGAGGCGCGAGATAGACGCTAGGACGAAGCTGCAGGAGGTTGAAGCGAACAAGGAGATTGAGCTGAAACGAGCTGAGCTAGGACTAGTTCCAACTGCCCCACCACAACAGCAGGAAGACCGCCGAGTGAGAGAGAGGGATTTGCCCGTCTTCGTGCCTAATGAGGCTGAGGGTTTCTTCGAGCATTTCGAAGGGTCGCTACGTTGAAGAAGTGGCCGAGGGCAGAGTGGGCGGAGCTAGTTCAGGAAGGCTCACTGGTGAAGCTCGTGAAGCTTACAACATGCTCGATCTCCAGGAATGTACCAACTATGATGCAGTAAAACGGGCCGTGCTCCATTCGTTCAAGCTGACGCCGGAGTGCTATAGGAAAGGTTCAGAGAATGTACCCGATCGCCAGGAAAATCGTATGCGGAGACGGCGAGGGACATGGAAAGGAAATTCGTGAAATGGCTGGAGTCAGAAGGAGCAAGATCGGCTGAAGACATCAAGGGGCTGATGGTCATGGAAAAGTTTATGTCCGTGCTCTCTCCTGAGATTAGGGTGAGAGTAAAGGAGGCGGACATCAAGGACCTGAGAGCCGCGGCCGATCGAGCAGACATGCTAGAAGAAGCGTTACGTCCACGTCGAGAGGGACAGCACCGACCGCCCGTATTCTCTAGCTATGGGCGAAGTAATAGAAGGTCGGACGGATGGGGACAGGACCGAGTTCTCCCAAGTCCTACCCCTCGAGTGGAGATAGTAGGGGACAGAAGAGTGCTGTGGAACCGTCGAAGAAGTCCCCGACGGAGAGCTCGGGAGCTGTGGCTGTGACGAAGGGGTCGACAGATGGTGCGAGAAAGACCTTCGGGACGTCGGCCTCAGGAAATGTGGCAAGGGCGAGCGGCGGTGGATGGTCACCAACGAGGAGAGTTCGCTGCTACAATTGCGGAATACCCGGACACGTCGCTCGCGAATGCAGACGTCCTAGACACCGGGGGAATGTAGCCTTCGTGAAGACAGAGGACCAGATGGCTGATTGGGTGCGGGATGGACCCGTACTTAATGGGGAGAAGAGGATTCACCCGTTTGTGTGTGAAGGAACCGTAAGGATGGGGGACGCAGACCCCATCCCAGTGAAGATGTTGAGAGACACTGGGGCAGACTTTACCCTAGTGAGCGAGGCCCTGTTCCCTGAGAACTACGGGGATACCAGTGTGGGAATGGCGAGTGTGACCACTGTGGGAGGCCCAGTGCAGATGCCCCTACACCGGGTAACCCTGAGTTCGGATTATGGATGCCAAACCCTAGTAGTGGGAGTCTGTGCATCGATGCCCAAGATGGAGGCACAGGTCATCTTGGGAAATGACGCGTGTGGAGGACGTGTCCTCCCGAACCTCTTGAAGGACGAGGAGTGCTTGGAGCACTACAGGAAGAAAGGCGGAGTGTTCGACGCCTATGGGGACGAGAAAGGAATCGCCATGGAGGCGTTCCCTGTATGTGCCGTAGTTCCGAGGCGGTGCGGAGGACGAGGAGGGCGTGGATCTGATAAGGCCGACGAGGAGACGTCCGCCGGCCTGGGAATTGATCACCTCGTTATGGAACCCGGAGAGCGAGTGGAGGGCGAAGGCAGCCCAGAAGGTGAGGTACAGGTGACCCTCACCAGTTCTCTCGGGGTGGACCGCACTAGGCTCGAGGAGCTGCAACAGGCAGAATTCCCCAATTTAATCCGTGAGGCAAATGAAGGACGTGATGGTCCTGAGAAGCCCACTCACTTTTACAGGCATAAAGGCATACTAATGAGGCAGTGGAGACCTGTGAGGATAGAGGCCGGAGAGGCATCTCTAAGTACAAGACAGCAGGTAGTGTTGCCGGCCCAGTGCAGAGCGACAGTGTTGGATCTGTCACACTCTGTTGACTCTGCGGGTCACCTGGGGGTGACCAAAATGTTGCATAGGATCAGGGACCATTTCTACTGGCCAGGTATGGACGCCGACGTGAGGCGTTATTGTAAGACGTGCTTACCGTGCCAGAGGGCAGGAAAGAGCCAATCCGCAATACCAAAGGCCCCGTTAGTCCCTGTTCCAGCGTTTGGGCCCGCATTCGAGCGTCTGTTGGTCGACGGAGTGGGACCGTTGCCAAGGACAAAGAGAGGGAATACCTACCTAATGACAATAATGTGTGCGTCAACCAGATTCCCGGAAGCTGTTCCGATGCGGCGGTTGACCTCAAAAGGAGTAGCTGGGCAGCTAATACGATTTTTCTCTTGGGTAGGAATGCCCAGAGAAATTCAAACGGACTGTGGAAGCATTTTCCAGTCCAAGTGGTTCAGGCAAACAGTGACAAGCTGGGGAGTGACACAGATTCGGTCGTCGCCCTACCGACCGCAGTCGCAGGGGGCGATCGAAAGGTTCCACTCCACTTTGAAGACGATCCTGAGAGTGTTCTGCGCTGAGCAGGGAGCTGAGTGGGACGAGGCAGTATACCCTGCGTTATTTGCCATCCGTAACGCAGTGGTGGAATCACTAGGTTTCTCACCTTTCCAGCTGATATATGGACACGAGGTGAGAAGTCCTCTGTCCATGCTGAAGGAACAATGGACACCAGGGGTGACCGTGGGAGCGGTTAATGAGTACGTTCTAAAGTTTAAGGAGCGGCTCACCTTAGCAAAGGAACTGGCTGGAAAACATCTAAAAGAAGCGCAGCGCAAGATGTCGGAATGGTACGATAAGAGCGCTACGCCGAGGGAGTTCCAAACTGGGTCCCAGGTGATGATATTACTGCCGGGTAAGAGCAGAGTGAATGAGCCACGGTTCGAGGGACCGTACCATGTGCTACGGCGGTTGGGTCCTGTGACGTACGAGATTGGTAAGCCGGATAAACCCCGAAAGAAACAGGTGTGCCATGTCGACCGCCTAAAACCTTTCTTCCTTGAAGGAGGAGGAGCCGCCAATCTGGACCGGACGGCGACTCGAGAGCCCCAGGAAAAGGTGATCCTGTGTGTACAAGTGGACCAAGAGCTTCCAGAGGAGGAAGGGAAGTGGTCTAGGGCGGATGGTACCCGACTCACCAATTCAGAGAGTTTGTCTAAGATCAGGGACAAGCTACAACACCTGAAAGAGCAACAGAGCGCGGAACTGACGAACCTGTTGATGGAGAACACCTCCCTCTTCACCGACGTGCCCCGACGTCACCGTAGTGTAACGCACGAGGTGGAAGTGAGGGACGCCAGGCCCGTCAAGCAAAGCGCGTACAGGGTAAGCCCGGAGAAGCGGGAGCTAATGAGGAAGGAGGTGGAGTATCTCCTTGAGAACGACCTCGCGGAGCCCAGTAACAGTGAGTGGAGTTCTCCATGCCTGCTGGTAAAGAAAAGCGATGGAACATTCCGCTTTTGCACGGACTACAGGAAGGTGAACTCCGTCACTGTGGCCGATTCCCACCCCATGCCAAGGGTGAGTGATTGCATTGACCAGGTGGGCAGTGCGAGGTACGTATCCAAGGTCGATCTGCTCAAGGGATACTATCAAATCTCTTTGACTCCCGCAGCCAGGAAAATATCGGCCTTTGTGACTCCGGATGGGCTGTACCAGTATAAGGTGTTACCCTTTGGAATGAAAAACAGCGGGAGCTGTTTCCAAAGAATGATGAATGAGTTGCTCAGGGGCGCCGAGGGCTGCACAGTATATATAGACGACATCGTTGTGTACGCCGATGATTGGAAAACGCACTTGGAAAGGCTCGGAGAGTTGTTCAGAAGGCTCGAGGAGGCAAACTTGACTGTGAACTTAGCAAAAAGCGAGTTTGGGAAAGCTCGCCTTGAGTACCTTGGTTTCGTGATCGGCCAAGGGGAAGTAACCCCGGTAGATCATAAAGTGCTGGCCATTAAAGAATACCCCGTGCCCAAGACGCGCAAAGAATTGTTAAGGTACCTCGGGATGATAGGATACTATCGCGGGTTTTGCAGAAATTTTTCCACGGTAGCACATCCTTTGACGGAGCTCCTATCCAAGAATGTGCGATGGAGATGGGGAGAGGCTTGTCAGGAGTCTTTCGAGGAGACCAAGAGACTGTTGACAGAGGCTCCAGTGTTAATATCTCCAGACTTCTCCGCCAAGTTTATCCTGTACGTGGATGCCAGCGACGTCGGAATAGGAGCCATGTTGGCTCAAGAGAGGAGTGAAGTGCATAGGCCGGTAGCATTCTACTCTAAGAAGTTTGTGAAATACCAGCGGGCCTATAGTACCGTTGAAAAAGAAGCTTTGGCGCTGGTTATGGCCCTAAAGCATTTTGACGTGTACGTGGGAGGAGGGGCAAGACCTGTTCTTGTCTTCACAGATCATAACCCTCTAACCTTTTTGCACAAAATGAGGAACTCCAACCAACGACTAACGAGGTGGGCTCTACTGCTGCAGGAGTACTGGCTGGATATAAAACACATCAAAGGAAAGGACAACGTAGTCGCAGATGCGTTGTCCCGCATGCTAACCAGACATGACTGCAACACGGAAGTACGACGGGTTCTATCACATCTGCTGTTAGACACCGTCACGAGTCATGTCTGGTTAGTGCATGCGGGACAACGCATCTGCGACTACGTTGTCCTTTCCTTTGATGTGTTTTATATCCAGCCAGTACTCCTGCAGCAGTAGAGCCCACCTCGTTAGTCGTTGGTTGGAGTTCCTCATTTTGTGCAAAAAGGTTAGAGGGTTATGATCTGTGAACACAAGAACAGGTCTTGCCCCTCCTCCCACGTACACGTCAAAATGCTTTAGGGCCATAACCAGCGCCAAAGCTTCTTTTTCAACGGTACTATAGGCCCGCTGGTATTTCACAAACTTCTTAGAGTAGAATGCTACCGGCCTATGCACTTCACTCCTCTCTTGAGCCAACATGGCTCCTATTCCGACGTCGCTGGCATCCACGTACAGGATAAACTTGGCGGAGAAGTCTGGAGATATTAACACTGGAGCCTCTGTCAACAGTCTCTTGGTCTCCTCGAAAGACTCCTGACAAGCCTCTCCCCATCTCCATCGCACATTCTTGGATAGGAGCTCCGTCAAAGGATGTGCTACCGTGGAAAAATTTCTGCAAAACCCGCGATAGTATCCTATCATCCCGAGGTACCTTAACAATTCTTTGCGCGTCTTGGGCACGGGGTATTCTTTAATGGCCAGCACTTTATGATCTACCGGGGTTACTTCCCCTTGGCCGATCACGAAACCAAGGTACTCAAGGCGAGCTTTCCCAAACTCGCTTTTTGCTAAGTTCACAGTCAAGTTTGCCTCCTCGAGCCTTCTGAACAACTCTCCGAGCCTTTCCAAGTGCGTTTTCCAATCATCGGCGTACACAACGATGTCGTCTATATATACTGTGCAGCCCTCGGCGCCCCTGAGCAACTCATTCATCATCCTTTGGAAACAGCTCCCGCTGTTTTTCATTCCAAAGGGTAACACCTTATACTGGTACAGCCCATCCGGAGTCACAAAGGCCGATATTTTCCTGGCTGCGGGAGTCAAAGAGATTTGATAGTATCCCTTGAGCAGATCGACCTTGGATACGTACCTCGCACTGCCCACCTGGTCAATGCAATCACTCACCCTTGGCATGGGGTGGGAATCGGCCACAGTGACGGAGTTCACCTTCCTGTAGTCCGTGCAAAAGCGGAATGTTCCATCGCTTTTCTTTACCAGCAGGCATGGAGAACTCCACTCACTGTTACTGGGCTCCGCGAGGTCGTTCTCAAGGAGATACTCCACCTCCTTCCTCATTAGCTCCCGCTTCTCCGGGCTTACCCTGTACGCGCTTTGCTTGACGGGCCTGGCGTCCCTCACTTCCACCTCGTGCGTTACACTACGGTGACGTCGGGGCACGTCGGTGAAGAGGGAGGTGTTCTCCATCAACAGGTTCGTCAGTTCCGCGCTCTGTTGCTCTTTCAGGTGTTGTAGCTTGTCCCTGATCTTAGACAAACTCTCTGAATTGGTGAGTCGGGTACCATCCGCCCTAGACCACTTCCCTTCCTCCTCTGGAAGCTCTTGGTCCACTTGTACACACAGGATCACCTTTTCCTGGGGCTCTCGAGTCGCCGTCCGGTCCAGATTGGCGGCTCCTCCTCCTTCAAGGAAGAAAGGTTTTAGGCGGTCGACATGGCACACCTGTTTCTTTCGGGGTTTATCCGGCTTACCAATCTCGTACGTCACAGGACCCAACCGCCGTAGCACATGGTACGGTCCCTCGAACCGTGGCTCATTCACTCTGCTCTTACCCGGCAGTAATATCATCACCTGGGACCCAGTTTGGAACTCCCTCGGCGTAGCGCTCTTATCGTACCATTCCGACATCTTGCGCTGCGCTTCTTTTAGATGTTTTCCAGCCAGTTCCTTTGCTAAGGTGAGCCGCTCCTTAAACTTTAGAACGTACTCATTAACCGCTCCCACGGTCACCCCTGGTGTCCATTGTTCCTTCAGCATGGACAGAGGACTTCTCACCTCGTGTCCATATATCAGCTGGAAAGGTGAGAAACCTAGTGATTCCACCACTGCGTTACGGATGGCAAATAACGCAGGGTATACTGCCTCGTCCCACTCAGCTCCCTGCTCAGCGCAGAACACTCTCAGGATCGTCTTCAAAGTGGAGTGGAACCTTTCGATCGCCCCCTGCGACTGCGGTCGGTAGGGCGACGACCGAATCTGTGTCACTCCCCAGCTTGTCACTGTTTGCCTGAACCACTTGGACTGGAAAATGCTTCCACAGTCCGTTTGAATTTCTCTGGGCATTCCTACCCAAGAGAAAAATCGTATTAGCTGCCCAGCTACTCCTTTTGAGGTCAACCGCCGCATCGGAACAGCTTCCGGGAATCTGGTTGACGCACACATTATTGTCATTAGGTAGGTATTCCCTCTCTTTGTCCTTGGCAACGGTCCCACTCCGTCGACCAACAGACGCTCGAATGCGGGCCCAAACGCTGGAACAGGGACTAACGGGGCCTTTGGTATTGCGGATTGGCTCTTTCCTGCCCTCTGGCACGGTAAGCACGTCTTACAATAACGCCTCACGTCGGCGTCCATACCTGGCCAGTAGAAATGGTCCCTGATCCTATGCAACATTTTGGTCACCCCCAGGTGACCCGCAGAGTCAACAGAGTGTGACAGATCCAACACTGTCGCTCTGCACTGGGCCGGCAACACTACCTGCTGTCTTGTACTTAGAGATGCCTCTCCGGCCTCTATCCTCACAGGTCTCCACTGCCTCATTAGTATGCCTTTATGCCTGTAAAAGTGAGTGGGCTTCTCAGGACCATCACGTCCTTCATTTGCCTCACGGATTAAATTGGGGAATTCTGCCTGTTGCAGCTCCTCGAGCCTAGTGCGGTCCACCCCGAGAGAACTGGTGAGGGTCACCTGTACCTCACCTTCTGGGCTGCCTTCGCCCTCCACTCGTTCTCCGGGTTCCATAACGAGGTGATCAATTCCCAGGCCGGCGGACGTCTCCTCGTCGGCCTTATCAGATCCACGCCCTCCTCGTCCTCCGCACCGCCTCGGAACTACGGCACATACAGGGAACGCCTCCATGGCGATTCCTTTCTCGTCCCCATAGGCGTCGAACACTCCGCCTTTCTTCCTGTAGTGCTCCAAGCACTCCTCGTCCTTCAAGAGGTTCGGGAGGACACGTCCTCCACACGCGTCATTTCCCAAGATGACCTGTGCCTCCATCTTGGGCATCGATGCACAGACTCCCACTACTAGGGTTTGGCATCCATAATCCGAACTCAGGGTTACCCGGTGTAGGGGCATCTGCACTGGGCCTCCCACAGTGGTCACACTCGCCATTCCCACACTGGTATCCCCGTAGTTCTCAGGGAACAGGGCCTCGCTCACTAGGGTAAAGTCTGCCCCAGTGTCTCTCAACATCTTCACTGGGATGGGGTCTGCGTCCCCCATCCTTACGGTTCCTTCACACACAAACGGGTGAATCCTCTTCTCCCCATTAAGTACGGGTCCATCCCGCACCCAATCAGCCATCTGGTCCTCTGTCTTCACGAAGGCTACATTCCCCCGGTGTCTAGGACGTCTACATTCGCGAGCGACGTGTCCGGGTATTCCGCAATTGAAGCAGCGAACTTTCCTCGTTGGTGACCATCCACCGCCGCTCGCCCTTGCCACATTTCCTGAGGCCGACGTCCCGAAGGTCTTTCTCGCACCATCTGTCGACCCCTTCGTCACAGCCACAGCTCCCGAGCTCTCCGTCGGGGACTTCTTCGACGGTTCCACAGCACTCTTCTGTCCCCTACTATCTCCACTCGAGGGGTAGGACTTGGGAGAACTCGGTCCTGTCCTCCATCCGTCCGACCTTCTATTACTTCGCCCATAGCTAGAGAATACGGGCGGTCGGTGCTGTCCCTCTCGTCGTGGACGTAACGCTTCTTCTAGCATGTCTGCTCGATCGGCCGCGGCTCTCAGGTCCTTGATGTCCGCCTCCTTTACTCTCACCCTAATCTCAGGAGAGAGCACGGACATAAACTTTTCCATGACCATCAGCCCCTTGATGTCTTCAGCCGATCTTGCTCCTTCTGACTCCAGCCATTTCACGAATTTCCTCTCCATGTCCCTCGCCGTCTCCGCATACGATTTTCCTGGCGATCGGGTACATTCTCTGAACCTTTTCCTATAGCACTCCGGCGTCAGCTTGAACGAATGGAGCACGGCCCGTTTTACTGCATCATAGTTGGTACACTCCTGGAGGTCGAGCATGTTGTAAGCTTCACGAGCTTCACCAGTGAGCCTTCCTTGAACTAGCTCCGCCCACTCTGCCCTCGGCCACTTCTTCAACGTAGCGACCCTTTCGAAATGCTCGAAGAAGCCCTCAGCCTCATTAGGCACGAAGACGGGCAAATCCCTCTCTCTCACTCGGCGGTCTTCCTGCTGTTGTGGTGGGGCAGTTTGAACTAGTCCTAGCTCAGCTCGTTTCAGCTCAATCTCCTTGTTCGCCTCAACCTCCTGCAGCTTCGTCCTAGCTTCTATTTCGCGCTCCTTCAGCTGTGCCTCTCGTTCTTCTCGCTGCTGTGCTGTGCCTCTCGTTCTTCTCGTTGCTGCTGTGCCTCTCGTTCTTCTCGCGCTGCTGTGCCTCTCTTCTCTTCTCCTCGCGCAGCTGTGCTTCTCTCTCTGCTTCCTCGCGCCTCAGCTGTGCTTCTCTTTCTTCTCGCGCAGCTGTGCTTCTCTTTCTGCTTCCTCGCGCTTCAGCTGTGCTTCTTGTTCGCGCTCTTCCTTGCGCAGCTGTGCTTCTATCTGCATCTTCATTATTTCTAGCTTGATACTGCGCCTGCTGCCACTGGATCCCCGGCTGCTGCCACCGGTACTCAAGTTCTCTCCTCCACTGGCAGGTGTCTGTGGCCGCTCCTCTCCTAAGGCTTCATCACGTGCCTTGAGCTGTGCCATGATCTCAAGTCTTCTCTCTCCCACTTTGGAAGCTCTCAACTTGATCCCAAAGTGGTCGGCGATCGTCTGCAGCTGTGCCTTGGTGCACTCCTCCAGTACTTGCTCGTCTCTCGTGTCTATAAACCTGGCTACTTTATCACCCTCCATCTTGTGACAATGAGTGAAAACCTAGGCCTGATATTTAATACCACAATTACCACCTTGATCTTGCTCTTATCCTGGCAAGGTCGCCAATGTCGGGGTTTCACGGTGTTCTCGTTAGAGAAGGGTTAAAGCAACAGTAGACTGGATCTCCTTTCCAGGTGGTTGCTCCAACAATAACCCTTACTCACCGTCGTTCGGCGGGTCTTCCCTCAATCCTCTAGGCTCCACTGCTGGCCTCGGAGAGTATCCCAGTCGATCTCACAACCGGCCTTTAGATTGTAAGATGAGTGGGAGCACAGATCGTTCCCTCAATCTGTGGCCCTCCCGACACCGAACTCTTACACAGCCTTCAAGGTCGCCAACTGGTTTTTTTAGATGTCCAGTAACACTGCAGTGGTCAGGTGTAATTGTGGCAAGAGCAAATTCCAGTAATATGGTATCAGGCAGGTCACTCTACTTTATATCATTACACGGTCACAAGATAAATGGAGGGGATGATATCAAACACCAAAGAGTTTTGGTATTTTACTTAAAAGACAACGAGAAATATATATGCATCAATGTATCAGAATTAATATATGACAATTGCTCCATTCATAGCATAATATTCTAGAGCGCACCATATGGCAACATCGGCACGTGTCACCTGTCAGAATGCCAGCTGACCGGGCCCTCGCGATCGTGGGAACAGACTAGTACTTGTTTTCTAATTGTCACGATCCCCGTTTATTTAACTTTTTCCAAAACACTATTCAACGTTCACATGGCTTACTTATGATTTCACTGGCCTCACGATCAACATCTTATTCACAATACTCTCACAGTGACTTTTCACTGTACCAAAAGATTACTCTATTCTTAATAATATTTACTGTGAATGCACTCACTTGATCACTGAACTTTTCTTTATATTTATACTTCCTCTCAAGAGATATCACTGGCAATCACTTCACGTATATGATATTATTCAGCACACAATCATGTCATATATAAATCAGTAATCAAACTTCAGGCATATATATATCAATAGATCATAGAGATCAACACACAGGCATTTATATCGATAGATTATGGAGATCAACACACGGGCATTTATATTGATAGATTATAGAGATCAACACACGGGCATTTATATCAATAGATTATAGAGATCAATCCACAGGCATTTATATCAATAGATTATAGAGATCAATCCACAGGCATTTATATCAATAGATTATAGAGATCAATACACCAATATCTGGTTTACTACCAATATATATATAATAATAATCACAGATCAATAATAATAGTCACAGTAAATTCTCTGATGAATCTTGGTGCTTGCACACACCCACACATAGATATATATGTAAACTGATACTGTGAGCGCTCTGGGTAGCCTCACCACATACTGTGCTCTCTGTGACTTAAACTCAAGTGAGACTTGCTCACGACATATAAAATATCCTGACAAGAATATATATAGCTAACTAAAGGGGAAATGGGAGGGAACTGTAAACACCTACTTCACCTATCCTAGGATGACAGTTGGGTTGTAGCTCCTGGTCCAGGCTCTCGCCTCGTTCATCCAGAAACACAAGCCCACGCCTTAGGATGTCGCGTCTCGCCGCTTCTGTACACAGCAGGTCCGTGCTTCTTTCCCTACAGTACGTCGCAGGGTTGAAGTCGGTCTCCTGGCCGTCAACTTTCCTCCCAACTACGGCAGCCAGCCTACGTCTCGGCGGTCGTCGTACGTTTCCCAATTAGTCCTTGTCACTGTACTCCCAGAGTAACTGCCTCTCACCACTACGAAGTCACTGAAGTTATCAGCCGTCCCGGACGACACACGCACAGCACCCGACTTCAGAGCACTTGAAGCTCACAACACTGTCAATTCCCTCGTCGTCTAGATATATCGCTAGGTATTTGGGAAGACTTCTCGACGTGCTTGCATCCAACTGTTGACTCGTAGGGTTCCACGAAGGTGGGGTTACTGTCAAACTTGACAGGATCGTCGATCACACGTTCAACCTGGTTGACAAGGCTGTCAACCTGGTTCACTCACGGTGGGTGGCCCGGCCACTAAGCTGCCTCTTATACTGGTGAACTGCCAACGACGACACACGTCGATGCCCGGCCCACTTCTTGCAACGCACCTGTCCCTGAGCACTTGTTGCTCAATATTCTGTCAATTCCTTATCTGAGCCACTTCTGGGTTGCAGGAAGACCTCACAGAGTGCGTGCCAACAACTGGAGACGCTTAAATCCACCGGAGTTCGGTAAATCCGTCACTCTGACAGGATGACCGATCGCGCGTCCTACCTCTCGGACGTGTCGTGAAAGACTGATGTCGCCTGGCGCCAACACGGGCGGACCCCCTATGCCTATGTGACGTCACTTTTCCCAAAGTTGGTTTTCATTGGCTCCCAGTGCCATGTCGCTGACGGTGACCAATCTGGCGCCACTGACGTCACACAGTTTTGGCGGGAGAACAGACTTGCCAGCGCCATATTGGCTCCCTAAAGGGCCTATCCCACAGGCCAAAATACTACATTTTCGCAAATTTCTCGGCTCTTCGAGAATACTGTTCTCTCCCACATATGTTCAATTGTTGCCTGCAATGTAGAGAACGCTCGGGAATAGTGGACATGACTCTTACAGCAGGCGTGGGAGAATTAGAAGGGTGGGAACACCGTCACAATATATATATATATATATATATAATATATATCAATTGTTGCAAGTCGAGCAACAATATTATACATTGAACAACAATGAGATTGGAAAAGTAGTATTGCAAAAATAGACCCCAGACAACCCTGTGGGTAGTATGGACCCCATACAGACCCTATGAGGGGTAGTGGACCCCATAATAACACTATGGGTGGTAGTGGACACTATACAAACACTATAGGCGGTAGTTGACTTCATAGCGACCCTGTGGCCGGTAGTGGACCCCCTATCGACCCTGTGGGCGGCAGTGGACCCCCTACCGACCCTGTGGGCAGCAGTGGACCCCCTACCGACTCTGTGGCGGCAGTGAACCCCCTACCGACCCTGTGGGCGGCAGTGGACCCCCTACCAACCCTGTGGGCGGTAGTGGACCCCTACCGACCCTGTGGACGCCCTGCCGACCCTGTGGGCGGTAGTGGACCCCATACCGACCCTGTGGGTGGCAGTGGACCCCATACCGACCCTTGGGCCGTAGTGGACCCCCTAGCGACCCTGTGGGCGGCAGTGGACGCCCTGCCGATCTTGTGGGCGGTAGTGGACCCCATACCGACCCTGTGGGTGGCAGTGGTCCCCATACCGACCCTGTGGGCGGTAGTGACCCCATACCGACCCTGTGGGCTGTAGTGGACCCCCTACCGCCCTGTGGGCGGCAGTGGACCCCCTGACAACCCTGCGGGCGGTAGTACTCACCTAGTTGTACTCACCTAGTTGTGCTTGCGGGGGTTGAGCTCTTGTGGTGAGCCTAACTTGTGGTAGTAGACCCTATACCCATCTATAGTTGAATAGTAGAAACCATACCATCTGTTTGCAGTAGTTTACCCCATAGTGGACCCCTTACCGAAACTGTGGGCGGCAGTGGACCCTATTTACTAATCCGTGGGCGATACTGGACTCTATACTCATCCTGTGGGGTGGTATTGGACCCCATACCCATCCTGTGGGTGGTTGTGAGCCCCATACCAATCCTGTCGGTGGTAGTGGACGCCATACACATCCATGGATGGTATTGGACCCCATACCCCTAATGTGGGTGGATGTGATCCTCATAACCATCCTGTGGGTGGATGTGACCCCCATACCCTCCTGCGGGTGGTATTGGACCCCTTACCTACCTAACTTGTGGTAGGTAGACCCTATACCCATCTTATAGTTGATATAGTAGAAACCCATACCATCCTGTTTGCAGTAGTTTACCCCATAGACAACATAACATCGTTTTCTGTTAACGTTCCTACAGAACATTCTTTAAATATTTTTAAAGCACAATCTATGGTATATATTATTGATTGGTGAAGCACTGTTATTCTATGTAATAATTATAGTGCTTATTATAATTACTAAGAACAACTAATATTTCTCAAAACAAAACTACGAGCCTTCAATAGGATGTAGCTGATCTGTAATATTCTAAGAGCATGGACAATAGTAGGAAAATTTTCACAACCCATGTGGGACCTGAAAACTACAATTTTCATTATAATTGAACCAATCACGACTATTCTGCTATCTACGTTGATGGACGGGTATTGTGAGACGTAAATTGGTACGTGAGGAAGAGTTTGGGCCTTGGTAAAAAGGTAACTGTGAACATATCACATATGTACTAAATCACATTCAACATATAGACTTTAGCACTAAGTCATATATGTGCTGTCTTGTGTGAGGACGGGTTGTTTTTCTCCACACTTGGTACGGGCTCACCCCGCACGCTCTCGGCCATTTGGTTCTTCACCCGAACGAAAGCAACGTTCCCCCGCTGCTTAGGGCGTCTGCATTCCCGTGCGACGTATCAAAATCCTCCACAGTTGTAGCAGGGGACGCTTCTTGGCGGTGACCTTCTACCACCGCTCGCCCTGGCAACGCCCCAGAGGCCTTCGCTCCGTGGGGCTTCCTCGCGCCTTTCGTTGTCTTCTTCGTAGCGTCTTTGGCACAACAACTGATTCTGCACTCTCAGCTAGGGGCTTCTTGATTGGTTCCACAGAACTCTTCAGTCCCCTACCGTCTCCGCTTGAGAGGTGGGACTTGGGAGAACTCGTTCCTGTCCTCCATCCGTCCGTCTTCCTATAACTTCTCCCATATCCGGAGTATACTGGCGGTCTGTGCAGTCCCTCTCTGCGTGGTCGCAAGGCTTCCTCCAACATGTCAGCTCTGTCAGCAGCAGCCCTCAGGTCTTTTATGTCCGCCTCCTGACTCTAATCCTGATCTCAGGAGAGAGCACGGATATAAATTTCTCCATAACCATTAGCCGCTTGATGTCCTCAGCTGACTTAGCTCCTTCAGATTCCACCACTTCAGAAATCTTCTCTCCGTGTCCCTCACCATCTCTGCATAAGATTTACCTGGCGGACGGGTACATTCTCAGAACCTTTTCCTATAACACTCTGGTGTCAGCTTGAAAGAGTGGAGCATGCTCTTTCACAGCATCATAACTGGGCACTCCTTGAGGTCAAGCATGTTGTAGACCTAGCGAGCTTTGCCGGTGAGCCTACCCTGGACCAGCTCCGCCCTCTCTGCTCTTAGCCACTTCTTCAAGGTAGCGATCCTCTCGAAATGGTCAAAGAAGCCCTCAGCTTCATTAGGCCCGAAGACCGGTAAATCGCGCTCTCGCACATGGTGGTCTTCCTGCCATGGAGGTGCAGGTGGGGCTAGCCCTAGTTCAGCCCGCTTCAGCTCAACCTCTCTGTTAGCTTCAATTTCTTGCTGCTTCAGCTGTGTTGGGATTGAGTACTACAGATGTTGGAGGTAGCATGTTTGGAGCAGATGCTCTTTTGTTTATGATCTTGTTAACAATATTTCATGTACCTGATATTTGTTTTGTTGTTGTTACTGGCGGAGATAAAAACCATGAGGACGAAGATTGTTTCTCTGACCACACCATTACAGTGGCGACGAGGATTAAACATCTCAGGCAGAGAGCCTGGGTACGAGACGTGGTGTGAGGATCAAGAGAGAGCAGGGTACGCCGTGTGGACGAGTGGACGCTTCGCATACGAGTACAGTGTGCTACCACCATGACAATGACTACGCCGCTCATGTCAATGGAGCCGTTAAACACTGCCAAGATCTCGTTGGACCTGTGGCTCAGCCTGCTGGAAGCACACTTTCAGTGCCGGGAGATTAAGGAGGACGCCAACAAGAAAGCGGTACTCTTAGTTTCACTGGGCTCGGAAGCATATAGTGTTCTCGGAAATTTGTGTGCACCGGAGCTACCGCTCACGAAGACCTATGTAGACCTGATTGCTCTGCTAAACGTCAGTATGTGGTGAAACCATCATATCACAGGAGTTTGATGGATTTCCAGAAGAGGACGAAAAAGCAGCACGAATCAGTACAGGATTTATTGCGGAGTTGAAGGCTTGGCTAACCTCTGCAACTTT
>WNGS01130392.1:0-11738 GCA_020271785.1 Procambarus virginalis
ATAAATGCCATGGTATGGAATGTGGAATAGGGAAACTAGACCCCCACAATCATAATTATGTGGAAAATCTTTAAAGAATTCTGATAAGAAGGATTAGGGGTGATTCTAGATAGAAAAACGTCATCTGGGACCACATAAAGAATATTGTGCGAGAGCCATGTCACGCTTTCTAACTTCAGAATTGCTTTTAAATACATGGATGCGATATACTGAAGAAATGTTCACGACTTTTGTTAGGCCAAAACTACCATAGCATACATACTATATCTCCCTCCTACCCCAAACCACTCTCTCTCTTGCTCTCTCTCTCTCTTGCTCTCTCCTTCTCTTGGTTTCTCTCTCTCTCTCTCTCTCTCTCTCTCTCTCTCTATCTCTCTCTCTCTCTCTCTCTCTCTCTCTCTCTCTCTCTCTCTCTCTCTCTCTCTCTCCTCTCTCTCTCTCTCTCCCTTTCTCTCTGCCCCCTCCCCTGGTTAACCCTATCAAAACATATCAGGGGAAAGGGACAAAGATGGCAGAAGGATGCACCAGGGACACAGGGAAAAGTCAAAGTGACCAAATGAAGGAAATGTTAACCCATGTTTGGGAGGAATTAAGGAAGGAGATGCATGAAATGAAGAATACAATTAACAACCTGCAAAGTGAGCTGACAGCAGCAAAGGAGGAGATCAAATCCTTCACAAAGAAAAATAATGAAACTGAGCATCAGATAATCATCCAAAGGGAAGATGGAAATATGAGCATTGGAAGGATATTCCTCTGTACCTGAAACATTTGCGGAAATACTGAGAAAGAGCTCAGAATCAATTACCACAGTGAGGGAGGTAGCCATGCAAGCAGCTTCCTCACAGGAAGCAGTTGTTGCATCAGTCAGCTGCTGGAAAGAAAAAGATCAGTGGTAGCTGTAGGCGACAAAGAACAGGATGGCTCCAATAGGCAAGGATGGAATAGCAAGGGCAGTGAGGCAGTAAATGGAATACTAAAGTGGTTAAAGATGGAAGAGGCTGAACAAAACATTGAAAATGTTTTTTGGATGGGTTGGTAAAGCAAGAACATAGGCCGCCTGATGAAGATAGTATTTGCAAACGAGTACAAGAAGAAGGATATTCTAGAAAAGAAGAGTCATCTGCAGCATGTGGAGGAAAACAAAAAAGTATTCATCTAGAGGGACAGGACAAAGAAGGAGAGAGCCATGGCAAAAGAGGCAAGGAAGAAGCGCAGGGAGAGAGAGAGAAGTAATCCAGAAAATCACAACCCCCAACACAACATTCCCAGAGACAATGGGGGAACCCACAACCAGCATCCCAGCAACTCCAGAGGGGAGGGCAACACCGCCACTGCATAGAAACCCTCCCTACCCCTCACCCTACCTGTCCCTACTCAATGCTAACCCAACCCCTCCCTCCCCCCCACCCCATTCCGACAATGTTACCCCTCCACCATTTCCACCATATCCCCTCTCCCCCCTTTCTCCTCTGTCCCCCTTCCCCCTTCATCCCTTACCCTCCCTATCCCTCCTCTCCCCTCACACTTATCCTCCATTTACCCTATAATTCCTTACCCCATACCCCACCTGCCCCCCCTTCCCTTGACCCCCCACCCTAGAATCCTCTGAGACCCTGTTAACCACCTCACAGATTTTCAAACCTTTTGAACAGCTTCCTCCATCAGCAGAACGCTCACCAAGAAGAGGACAAGAGAATGAACAGAAGAAAGTGAGCTTCAAGGCAATGTACACTAACATAGATGGGATAACAAATAAAACAAGTTAACTTGGAAAATGGGTATTAGAAGAAAACCCAGACATAATAACCCTCACAGAAACAAAGCTAACGAAAACCATAACAAATGCAGTGTTTCCACAGGACTACTATGTAGTGAGGAAAGACAGAAAAGGAAGAGGCGGTGGTGGTGTAGCTCTGCTAATAAGAAGAGACTGGAGTTTTGAAGAGATGGTTATTCAGGGCTGTGAAGATTTCAGTGACTACATAACAGACACCACAGCAAATGAAGGACAAAAAAAAATCATAGTAGTAGTCATATATAAGCCCCCAACAAATGACAGAAGACCCAGACAGGAATATGATAGAAACAACATGGCCACTATCAACATAATAGAGAGAGCATCTTCTGTAGCTAGCAGGAACGGATCCAGACTACTAATCATGGGAGACTTCAATCACGAGAAGATAGACTAGGAGAGCAGAGACCCATATGGAGGACCGGACACATGGAGAGCTAAGCTGCTGGACGTTGCAACAAGAAAATTTCTAAGTCAACACGTCAAGGGACCGACAAGAATGAGAGGAGAGGATGAACCAGCTATGCTTGATCTGATATTTACCCTAAATGAGCCGGATATAAGGGAAGTTAAGTTGGAAGCCCCCCTGGGAATGAGTGATCACAGTGTATTGATTTTTGAGTACCTGGTAGAGCTACGAATTCTCTCCCCCAAAAAGAACTGGGAAACAATGGGCTGGCGTACCAAAAGGGAAATTATGAGGAGATGAAAAAATTCCTAAGGGATATACCATGGGACACAGAACTCAAAACTAAGTCTGTGCAAGACATGATGGACATGTCACCCAAAAGTGTCAGGAGGCAGAAAACAGGTTTATCCCTGCCAGGCAGGAAAAAACCGAGAAGCAAAAGAAGAATCCGTGCTTTAACAGGACATGTATGGAAGCAAAGGAACTGAACAAAAGGGCGTGGAGGCACTTCCGAAATAAAAGAACACCATAAAGCAGAGAGAGATACCACAAAGTCAGGAACGAGTATGTTAGTGTGAGAAGAGAAGCTGAGAAAAAGTATGAAAATGATACAGCTAATAAAGTCAAGACCGAACCAAAGCTACTCCACAGTCACATCAGGAGGAAATCAACAGTGAAGGAACAGGTGATGAAAGTTTGAACGGGTGAGGACAGGTATACAGAGAATGACAAATAGGTGTGTGAAAAACTCAACAAGAGGCTCTTGCGTTAGGAGAGGTGGCAGCAAACTAGGCGGCCTTGGAAGGTTTCGAAATTACACGAGATGAGGTCAAGAGGCACCTGTTGGATCTGGACGTGAGAAAGGCTGTTGGTCCAGACGGAATCTCACCATGGATATTGAAGAAAAGTGCAAGAGCACTTTGCTTGCCCTTCAGCATAGTGTATATTTGGTCATTGGAGACGGAAGACCTATCAGAAATATGAAAGTCGGCTAATGTAGTCCCAATATACAAAATGGGTGACAGACAAGAGGCACTGAACTACAGGCCAGTGCCCTTAACTTGTATACCATGCAAGGTGATGGAGAAGATCATGAGAAAAAAAACCTTGTAACACATCTGGAGAGAAGGGACTTCGTGACAACCCATCAACATGGGTTCAGGGAGGGTAAATCTTGCCTTACAGGCTTAATAGAATTTTACGATCAGGTGATGTTATAACCCTTGAAGTCTAGGTATGGTTCTTTTGCTTGCAGTAGTCAAAAAATAATTTTGGCCTTGCCTCAAAGTTTGTCTAGGGTATTGTGGAGGGAACCACATTCAAAGTGCCCGCCAGAGGGAATATCTCATGCTAGGTGCTCCTGATTGGTGGGCGGCAGTCCAACATCGTGCGTTTGCGCATCACCTGCACGCATGACTGGAGGCCAATCGAGAACCGCACCTGACCGAGAACGGACCTGTTAGTAACGCCCCCTGGACTGTGGTTATCCAGTACCCCATATTGGCCAGCTATCATTGGACCTCGCCCATTCTCGCCCCTAGAAGCCGTCGTATTGCTTCAGCAACCCTGGGAGAAGACTTCAGCCCAAGGTGAGCCGCTGTTTCCCCCGTTTTCTCCACATTCTATTGTATGTCGATTACCACGTGGTTGTATGTCGATTACCACGTGGCCAGAGCCCCTAGGCGACCACCTCCACATTGGCGCAGTGAGTAATCGGCCTACACGGTGATCAAGAGGACCTCGCCACGCTGTACATATCATTATCCTGCTGCAAGTGATTGAGACCGTGTTCAACATTACAGTGAAAATTGCTGTCGTCGGTTGCACCATAGATGTTCTCCAGTTTGCTAGGACTTTATTTGTGATTTTCAGCTGCATTGTCTCTGATTTTGTGGTTCCTGATTCCAGTATTTGTGCTTTATTCCCCCATTTATTGCATTTCCCTGTGATTTTCTATACTTCGTCGTGCCTCTGTTCCTGCTTCAAGAGTGTTCTCCTACCCCTGTGCATCCAGCAAGATTCTCGACGTTAAATTCATTTCCCAGATTTTTTGCCCTCTTTGCTGCATCAATTTTCCCCATTTTTGGCAATTTTCTCTATTTTTTGTGGATTTTCGTATATATTCCTTGTTCTCAAGACGACGCCATCACCACGCCGCGCCGCCGCCATACTTGTTCCTACATGCTGCCAGCCCGACCCACTTGTTGGCGTCTGCTCTACCAGTTGGCGTCCGTTTTACCAGTTGGCGTTTCCACGTCCCAATAAGGTTGTACCATCGTTTTCTTTGCATTTACTATTTTTCTAGATATTCTATATCAAAATTCAAGGTGTTCAGTATTTTTGTGTTTATAATAGGAGTGAGGAGGAAGTTGCTACCTCACGGATTCAGCCTTCGTTCACGAGCGTATCCGGGCTCAGTGTTATTGTTTACTCACGGTCGTGGAGGACTCAGAGGCGTCAGCTATACGTAGGTGTTTGTGGCATCTTACTGGCCTGTCTCCTACTTTGCATTCACGAATTTTCCTTATATGTATGACTCCACAGAGACATATGTGTCAAGAAAATTTGTGCTGGTGTATTGAAAACCTGAGAAAAGAAAGCCATACATCTTCCCTGAACTTATCCATTTCTCTGAAATGATTGTGTTGTTCCTTAACAGGTGCATGAACTTTGAACTGTATACTCATTGCTGAATATAGATATTAGTGAATGAACTTACTTCTCAGTAACATTAGATAAATTTACTTGAGACATTAATGTGAAAAATACTGATATAAATTAATTGAGTGAGTGATACTGACTACATATGTGAAATATTGTACTTTGGAACATTATCTTTGCATTGTCCACTTTGTAGGTGAACATTACTACATATGATAATCTTACGTGTGACCAGTGAAAATACCTAGAAATAAATGGGAAGGTTCTTACCTAACATGTACTTGTAAGAATGCAATGTATGTTTACATTCTAGATTTAAGTGCATGATTCTAGTTTTAAGTGCTTCTAGATTTAAGTGCATGATTCTAGACCTAAGATAGTTCTAGATTTCATACATGATCAAGTTCAGTGTAAGCGCTTATAATTATCCAGTCCTAGTGAGTGTTCAAGACCATACCAAGTGCATTCCATCTTTTGAAAATTTTGTGGAGGGAGTAACATTGGGGCCACCCTATTTTTCTCCAAGTTTTTGGACAATCGTACAGTGGATAGTTACTTCAAACATACTGGATAATTGCTAAGCGGCAACTGCTTCCATTGGTTACAGGCTTGGAAACAGGATACTATTCTTGACCATTCCTAAATTTAAGGCCTATTCCCTGACGTGTTTTATTCTTATTCATTGCCGGTTTACTTTGGCTGTGAACGTACATTTTGCAAAAAGATTCGTTCTGAGCTGTGGCTTTTCATTGCTGCAAGATGCCCCGCATACGCATTAATTTGACGTCTGTAATTGATCTAATAACATTACCTGGAGTGTCGTACACACTGGCCAACAGAATGATTAAATTCAGACACACACGCACTATCATGGCGGACAACATCCATCATATATCTCATCTTAAGATTACAACTCCTTTGTTGAATGCCATATCTTTTGACACGGAACCACCACGTCATGGCTCCGGCTCCATCACATTGGCAGAACCAAACACTAGAAGATGTTCAGGCTCGCCATCATCTGATGGAAATGCCTCCGCTGTCTCGGGAGGTGCAGCAGCACGCAGTCGCACCAGACGTAGGTCTCCTCGTAATATTCATGGTTTGCATAGTTCTGGTTTTCAGAGCCAGGGGTATATTCCCACTAAGGGTTCGTCTCATTCCACTCGTCATCCAGTTCGAAGGGTGTCAGCTAGCTCTCAGAATTCTGATTCGGATGACTCCACATATTCTCGACAGTGGAACCGTCATGGTCGGAGGAATACTTCATTCCGTCCACCACCTCGAGAACTTGATTATGATGGTAAATCTGATTGGACTCCATTCTATCGCCGTTTCACATCATATGCAGCGGAAAAAGATTGGAGTGGTACGACTTCTCGAGGTGGACACCAACCCTTAAGACACCAACTTGGGTTGGTGTCTTAAGGGAAAAGCTAGTGATTTTTACAACCGAATACTAGACCGTGAACCATCCATTGATTATACTCGCATGGTGCACAAACTTGTAAAGAGATTTGGAGATAGGGAGGTTTTAGACGTGGCAATTTTCTCAGGCCCACCAGGAGCCTGGTGAAGACATCTTTGAATGGGCTGATAGAGTCCAGCATTTGGCTCATCGAGCCTACAAACATCTGTAACGGGGAGAGGAAGAGCAGATGGCAATCATGCGATTTGGCCAAGGTTTGTTAGATAAGCGTTTAGCAGAATATATTTCCAACGCTAATATTTCGTCCATGGAAAAAGCCATTGATAGGGCTCAAACATTTCAGCATAATTCTGTTGCTATTCACGGGTCGGCAGGGTCATCCTCAGTTAGTTCCCAGCAGCAGAGGTCCCAAGGGCCAGCAGTGCGGATAAATGATGTGGGTAGACCGTCCCGATATGAACAACCAGCCAGGAGTAATTTAGCTTTCCACCTCCGCTCAAGGACACCCACAAAATCTCCAGAGTCGTCACCGGCTAATAGTTTATCAGGCCAGGGTAAGGGGGGGTCTCCGGCAAACAACTGCTGGATCAGGATCTCCATCTCTTGCGGGAATTGATACAAAATTAGATAAGTTGACAGGCATGAATGTAAAACTAGACGAAGTCGTCTCAGGAATCTCAGGGGTTAATGACAAATTGGACGAGGTATGAGAGGGTTTGAGGCGTCTCACAAACGCCATCATATCACCTCGGGGCCAACGCACCCCATCACCTAGGAGAAGTAATAATTGTTACCTGTGTGGGGAAGAGGGTCATTTTGCTCGCGATTGTCAACAGTCTAGGAGTGGCTGGGACGAGGGTCGTAAACAGGAAGAGCGTTCCAACGATAAGTATCATGTTTCATTTCTGGAGGAGGATCAGTCTTTAAACAAAGATGGGTCGGCTCAAGAGGCCTAGATTCGACCCACGACTTGCAGGCCAGCAGAGCGTAGTTACACCATCTCCAAGGACACCAAGTCCTTCTCGAGGGTTCAAAACTTATACCCTCCAAATACCAGCACTGGATATTCATCAGGAAGATTGGCCATCCGATCAAACATTTGCAGAAGGTGCACCTGAAATGATAGCACTGGCGGACGAAAAGGACACGGGCGACGGAAAAATGTCGCAAGATGAAGACGACTTCTATCAACATGAGGGAGCTGGTTTAAATTCCCAGCGAGTAGGTGAGGAGGAAGAATTCCCTCAAGAAGAGAATTGTTATTCCCTCAGGGAGGGTGAGGCAGATCCACCCGGCACATCCGAGGGCATTGATAAGCAGGAAAGGGAGGAACACGAGCAAATAACCATTAGGCAATTACGGTCCGGTTCCATGTTCTGGATCCCGATTCAAGTAGAGAACGTAATGGTGAAAGCAATAGTTGACACAGCGGCAGAGGTCACAATTATTTCTCAAGAGGTTTATCAACAGTTGATACCCCCACCCCCAGTAATAAGGCGGATCACACTCAATACCGCGGGGAAATGTATGTGTATTCCAGGAACACTGATAGGGCCAGTTACATTATTAATTGCTGGAGGAACATTTGAAGTAAACATATATGTAGCACCAACTGAAGATAACATGCTATTGGGGCTGGATTTTATGAAACGTCAGGGCGTCAGCCTGGCCTTGGCCCAATCTCAGATGATATTACAGGGCCAAATTATTCCTATGCAATTGGGAAGGGATGATACACCAGACCCAAACTCCAACCCTTGCATAGCTAAAGTGGCAATGTCTCAACACACGGTCATTCCACCTCGGTCGGTGGCGAACGTCCTATGTGAACTGGACAATAACATGCCCCAATACCTAGTGGAACCCTTGAACCACGGGGAGGAGCCAATTCCTTACGGAAAACAGGGATGTTTAAAACACAATTCGAAAATGCGTCCTCAGAAGAAAATAAAAGAAAAATTAGCAGTAAGTCAGTTTCTGGAAGGCTTAGATCCAATTGCTTTCCCTTGGGATCCTGGAGGTGAGATGTGTGGAAAGTGTTGTTCTGTCAAGGAAGGAACTAAGGAGCGGCGCTTAGGTGTGAGGACCGTTCCTAGGGTGAACCCCTAGGAGTGAATCTTGGGGAAAAAAAAAAAGCTGCGGTGTAGTGTGTAGTGTAAATAAATCATGATCAGTTCAGTGCACCAAAACAGTACTACTTCGTTCAATCACAAGAATTAAATCAACGAAACACCATATCAGTACAATAATCATGAACAATTTCACAAAGAAGTACATTCTATTTTTAAATTGTTAAATGTTTTCTTTTAATCAAACCAGAAACATTCTCTTCTGTTGCTAAATATACCATTCCACCCCTCAATATGAAGCCGGTGGAGGGTTCTTTCCAAAAGGCATACGAAGTTTAAATTGAGTTTCTAATACACCCCTTGTTTTATAGGGACGGGGGAGTGTGGAGGGAACCACATTCAAAGTGCCCGCCAGAGGGAATATCTCATGCTAGGTGCTCCTGATTGGTGGGCGGCAGTCATCACCTGCACGCATGACTGGAGGCCAGACGAGAACCGCACCTGACCGAGAATGGACCTGTTAGTAACGCCCCCTGGACTGTGGTTATCCAGTACCCCATATTGGCCAGCTATCATTGGACCTCGCCCATCCTCGCCCCTAGAAGCCGTCGTATTGCTTCAGCAACCCTGGGAGAAGACTTCAGCCCAAGGTGAGCCGCTGTTTCCCCCGTTTTCTCCACATTCTATTGTATGTCGATTACCACGTGGTTGGTCAGCCATAGCCCCTAGGCGACCACCTCCACAGTATGATTAAAAGACACTGCTTAACATGCAAAACAATATACTGTTCTTATGGGTAACAAGACATATCAAACTGATAAATGGTAAAAATTATGAGAAGCCAGAATTATCTTTCAGCATGCAATAATATCATAAAATCACTTAATGAGCACAGACAATCTCTTAAACACATGAATGAATAAATGGAGTAGCACAAAATAGGCTTACCAAGAGAATTAACTAAGTATTAAGCAAAATAAACAAAATTCACCGACTTATCTCCAATACATGTCTCCTCCCAGCGAGCTAACCCACGCAACTAGCTATCCTCCCGCCAGCAAGGCAGGCGTCCTACCAAAAGATCAACTTAGCACCCACATGAACTCTCGTGAAAACTCTAATAACAGAGTGTAGTACAAAAGAACAATATTATCAGTAATCTTAAGGGTATATAATACTGTTACAGTAATCACAGGAATTAATTACAATCAATAACAGGAAATATTCAAAGGGTGAAATATTGACGATAGCTTGACAACAGGCCGCACACTGGAAACATCCAAATATGGTCATCCCCCACGGAGAAGCCACCAACTCCCTCCAACAAGAAATAACTTGCACAAGCCTATCAAAAATAATGCAACTCAGGCATACTACAGCATGCTACAATATAAATCATACAATATTAACTGGAACACAACTGGATACCATACTAATAATAGTACTAAAAAGGTAAAGGATTTAATGCTATACATCGTTATCATGAATAATGGTAGAATCAATCAGACTTGTAACATCCCTCCCGGTCCTTAAGAAAAAATGAAATTAACTGAAGGTT
Source organism: Procambarus virginalis (assembly GCA_020271785.1). NCBI lineage: Eukaryota > Metazoa > Arthropoda > Malacostraca > Decapoda > Cambaridae > Procambarus > Procambarus virginalis. Next base: position 9,925 of record WNGS01130392.1, read on the forward strand.
GATTTCATTTTTTGACTGCATGAAATATAACATGAAGGTACTTCAACAAAAGATCAAAGTATAAAACAATAAAATTCAACACAGTAAAAAAACAGAAACAAAAATGAATGCATCTTATGAGTATAGAACAATTCATATTATGGCACTGCAATAGGAAATCCTCTGGATAAGGCATCAGCAATAACATTTTGCCTCCCAGGAATATGACGAATTACAATATTGAATTCTTGTAGAATCAATGACCATCTAAGTATTTTCTGGTTCTTACATTTCATGGAGTTAATGAATGTCAGGGAAATATGATCTGTATATACTACAACTTGATTGCCTGCCAAGTATGTCTCAAACTTCTTAACTGCCAAGATCAAACAAAGTGCTTCCTTCTCAACCACAGAATAATTAGCTTGTGCCCTGTCAAATTTACGAGAGAAATAATATACAGGGTGTTCTAAATCATCTGGTCCTACCTGGAACAAAACAGCACCTGCTCCTAGATCCGAAGCGTCTATGTGCATAATAAATGGTTTATGAAACTGTGGACTGGCTATTACAGGTGACGTTGAGAGAATTCGTTTCAACTTCTGAAAAGGGTTCTGACACTCCTGTGTCCACTTGAATTTTACCTACTTCCTAAGAAGATTGGTTATAGGTGCAGGAACAATGGAAACGTTTTTACAATATCTCCTATAATCCACACACATCCCAATAAATCTCTGCACAGACTTCTTACTGGTTAGTACTGGGTAATCCACGATTGCCTGGATCTTGTCTTGCAACGGGACTATCCTACCTTGTCCGACCTCATGTCCTAAGTACACTATTGTTCCTTTAGCCCAACTACATTTCTTCACATTAACAGTCAAATTAGCATGTTGTAACACGGCAAACAATTGCTTTAAACTGGACATATGGTCTTCCCAACTCTTACTGAAAATCACAATGTCATCTAAATAATGCCTACAATCTGGCACATCATTCAACAAAGAATTCATCAACTTTTGAAAAGTTGCTGGTGCATTCCTTAGTCCAAACGGCATCACATTAAACTCGAATGCTCCATCAGAGGTGATAAAAGCTGTCACTTCCCTTGGAAAATCTGTAAGTGGTATCTGGTGACACCCCTTAGATAAGTCCAATTTAGATAGAAATACTATCTAAAAAATTGGGACTATAGAAATTGGGAGATGAAATACTTCAAGAGTCAGAGAGAGAGAAAGACCTGGGGGTTGATATCATGCTAGACCTGTAACCTGAAGCTCATATCAAGTGGATATCATCAGCGGCATATGCCAGGTTGGCTAACATAAGAACGGCCTTTAGAAACTTGTGTAAGGAATCTTTCAGAACATTATATACCCATATGTCAGACCAATCCTGGAGTATATGACTCCAGCATGGAGTCCGTATCTAGTCAGCATAAGACTAAACTGGAAAAGGTTCAAAGGTTTGCCACCAGACTAGAACACGAGGAGAGATATGAGCTACGAGGAGAGACTACGGGAATTAAACCTCACTTCGTTGGAAGACAGAAGAGTTAGGGGAGACATGATCACCACATTCAAGATTCTCAAGGGAATCGATAGGGTAGAAAAAGACAGGCTATTAATACAAGGGTCACACGCACTAGGGGACACAGGTGGGAACTGAGTGCCCAAATGAGCCACAGAGATATTAGAAAGAACCTTTCTTAGTGTCAGCGTGGTTGACAAAGGAATGCACTAGGAAGTGTTGTGGTGCAGGCTGACTCCATACACAAATTTCAAGTGTGGATATGATAGAGCCCAAGAGGCTCAGGACCTGTACACCTGTTGATT
>WNGS01130394.1:0-22247 GCA_020271785.1 Procambarus virginalis
ACATAGCAGTCGTTTTAAAATTTATTGATTTAATAAGCTTTACCAAAAGTCTAAGCTAGTAAAAGTCTCTATTAATAGACAGTTATATTACTCAATATCATTACATTACAAAAGAGTAAACCCGAGATAAAGCTTTATTTAAAGTAATTAAATTAAAATAGTGTAACTATGCCTATTTAGATAATTAGCAAATATAGACTATTCTACCAACAGAATACAATGTGATAAAATAACTAATCATCTAGAGTAACTTGCCTGTAATGCTGCGGCGCAGGTAACTCATGCACAGACTGTCCAGGTGACTACTAATTTAGTAAAACAATGAGGGGGCGTGAGCAGCACCTCTCCCCACGCCGGCCCGCGCCACACTGCCCGCCGCGCCTCTTGACTAGCTTGGCCTGATGGGTCAACTACCTGTGACGTCATTCACCTCACCTGACATGAGGCCGCCTCACATACAAATAATTCAAAAGTCACTTCAACAATATTAATATAGTTTATTTCTATTAATGTGAAGTATGAGCAAGTGTGAGTATGTATTAATAGCACATACTTCACTACTGGACATTAAACCCACTACCACACCCACCTGGTACTTGGAAGCTCCATAACGCCTTCTGTTGAGCTCAACCCCCGCAAGCATTACTAGGTGAATACAACTAGGTGAATACAAGAGGGTTTACCGGCAGTGACCATTACCTGTAGCTCCCTCATGCTCACCTGTAGCTCCCGCGGACACACCTGCAATAGAAAGACCCTATTAAGTATGTTTCGAGCAAATTAACTAGTGCATAAGACTTTAAAATATCTGTTCACATCTATACAAGTACAAATACGTAAAGGATATTTGTAGACTTTCTGGAAATATAAAAGGAATAGAATGCAATCACAACCATTCCCCCCTAAAATGTATAAATATACTAAGGAAAGGAAAATGTAGCTTTGATTCAACTTGTAGTTTTCTCCATCCTGACATGTAGGAATCCTCACTCGAGGAAAAAAAAATGCTACGCCCTCAGCTGTCCATACTTTCATATGTTAGGCACAAAATGCTAAACAGTGGCAAGCAAAAATGGCTTTGGAGAAAAGCCAACAATTTATTTTATACCCAGGCGAAAGAGGTTTCAAAAGGTAGAACAGTATGTATGGAACTGGTTGACCCACTTGCATACCAGAATCACACATGCAATTACACCCCACAACAGAGCTACAGTTACAACAGGCAACAACCCTGCAACAATCAGTACTGGTCAAAATAAAACCGACATTCCCACACACAATGGACCTGCCTGAAAATTCTTAGTCAAATTGCCCCCAAATAGAGTAACATCGTTCATCTTTACCAACATACAAGATCTGAAAACAAATGCAAAAAATAAGTACCGTTCATAAATTGCCTCCTCACCGAGTCAAATGCAGTATTTGGACCTTTCACAGAAACCCATGCAAGGGAACTCTTTGACAGTGAGATCTGGATACCAAAATATAATCTATATAGATATAATTGGGTAAATAGGCCACATGGAGGAGTAGGTTTGTATACAAGAGAGGACATTGTATGTGCTGAGATTCTTAACTCTGCAAATGAGGTTAACTCTAATGGTAGTAAAAAAAAAATTGGTTATAATTCTAATATACAAACTTCCAGACGCAACGGCTGAGGAATTCACAAATCAGATAAAAGCGAGAATAGTCTCGATAATCTGGTAAACCCAATAAATGATATCTTCCTAGGTGACTTCAACCTGCCCAGTCTAAGTTGGAAACTAGCGATCAAGAATACTATACCACGAAATCTATCTGGACAGAACCAACCATAGAGTAGAAAATTACTTAGATTCTGTGACAAATTTTCACTCATCCAGCAGGTAAGAGTCAACTAGTTACGAAAATATTTTATATCTGAACATCACAAACAAAGGAGACAATCAAGGACATTACAATCTCGCATACCACATACTTAGATCACAAGCTCATTGAAGTGCAAAGTAACATCAATACCTGTAATAGGCCTAAAACAATGATCATGTATGACGAGTTATTCAATAAATTCAGTTATAATAAAAGGATAGACTGGGAAAAGATGTACAGGGAACATAAAACATTCAATGGAATTTTTTTAAGTAATAATAATCCCACACAAGACATGGAACAACTGACTTCCAAAGAATATAAAGTGTCTAAAACTTGGTCCTTTGTTGAAAGCCAGAAAGAGGACCAACGTAGGAAGAAAAATCAGTTGATTATTTTATAAACATATATAAATTATAAAAAAATAAGGAGACACGACTATCTCAACAATAAAAAAAAATCAAATAAACGAAGTTCTAAAAAATCTAACAAAGATTAAAGCAATAATATCAAATTGAAGAAATGCAATTAGAACACAAAAATGGGTTTCAAGAGAAGGAAAACAAAATATTCCTTCACATATGCGAAAAAAGCAAAAACCACTCAGTATTGGACCTATTCTTACAAGTGAAAGGTCGAACAGAGGTGACAAAGAAATTACTGAAATCCTAACAAAAACAGGAGGGGGCATGTTTAGCACACCAATAAATATTCAAGAAGCTGTCTGGATCATCCATGAAAGCGGACGATCCAGAAAGCTTCTTTATGCATGATATCCAAACTCCTGAAAATATAATCGATATAAATCCGAATTCTGAAGATTTTGAAGGATAAATTAACAACATGCCCATGCACTCAACATTTATAAAGAAATGCTAAGTGCCAGTAGTATAGTGTGGAGAAAGAGCTTGCACACAGGGGAGATACAAGATTCGCTTAAATCAATAGATTTAATAAATTTTGCTCCTCTTTACAAGGGAGGAAGCAAAGCAATGGTTGAGAATTATAAACCAGTCGCACTTAGGTCCCACATAATAAAATTATTTGAGAGCATAATTAGGAGGCAGGTCTCTAGTTCTATGGAGACCTGTGACCACCTCAACCCAGGTCAACATGGATATAGATTGGGATGATCATGCCTCTTGCAGCTACTTTACCATTATGACAAAATCACTGAGGCATTAGAAGAAAAACAGAATGCACGAACTTCACAAAGGCATCTGATACATGTGACCATATAGTGTGATAGCACACAAAATAAGGTCAATGGAAATATCATATAAAGTAGGACGGTGGTATTAAAATGTATGTGGAAGAGAACACACAGAGCAACAGTTAACCATATAAAAGAGAGTTCAAGCACAGTTAAAGGCTCAACCGCAGGATACAGTTCATGCACCCCTTTTTCCTTATGCTCATATCAGATATAGACATATATACAAGTCACAGAGTCGTATCGACTTCTGCAGATGACAAAAATCAGCATGAAAATTATTTGATAATTGAAATTAATTATTTGAAGACATTGATAAACTACAAACAGATATTAATTAGGTTTTCGGCTGGGTGGAAGAATGCTGTTTGAGAAAAATTTCAGGTAATCTGGTATGGTAAGAATGAATACATTAAACAAAATACAGTGCACAAAACACAATCAAATCTGCCCGTAGTAGAAAAACATAATGTAAAGGATCTGGGGATAATAATGACTGACGACTTAACGTTAAGGAGCATAAAGCAATTTTAACATCAGACAGAAAAATGATAGGATGCATTATGAGAAACGTCAAATCCAGGGATCCCATCACAATGGTTGTACTATTCACATCACTCCTGCTGTCCGTCATTTGTACTGTTCAATACTCGCTTCACCCTTCAGAGCAGGAGAGATTGCCGAAATAGAATGAATACAGAAAATATATACGGTATGGAAAACGATAAAGCACCTAATTTATTGGGATCATCTCAAAGAGCTCTAAATGATCTCCCTAGAAAGGAGATGAGTAAGGTATCAAATAATATACAAATCTAAAATATTGGAGGGCCTGGTCCCAAATCTACACAGTAAAATAACAACATATTGGACTTAACGATATGAACGGAAAATTCAGTTTAGAACCATTGAAGAGTAGGCCCAAAGGCACAATCAGAGAACACCGTATAAACATCAGGAGGTTCACGGTTGTTCAACATACTCCCAGCGAGCATAAGAAATATTGCTGTAACAAATGTGGACATCTTCAAGAGAAAACTTGACAGTTTTCTTCAAGAAGTGAAGGACCAATCGGGCTGAGGTGGATATGTGGGCCGCTCCAAGCAACAGCCTGCTGGACCAAGCCCTCATGAGTCAAGCCTGGTCCTCCGGCCGGGCTTGGGGAGTAGAAGAACTTCCAGAACGCCATCCAAGTAAAACACTAAATTTGTAATATAAACAAAAGCTCTGATTATGTAAATACGCTCTTGTCAAATGTAGTCGTGTGTCATTGTCTGAGGAGTAATTATTCTTGGAATAATGGCACACACAATGGCCCTGTGTGCACTGCCTGGAGATTAGGGCAGATATTGACAGGCTAATGAAGCAGGTGAAACCATAATGGAGGGCAAGGTGCCTCGCAAGGATCCAAAGGGAAAGCGCCATCGAGATAGCTGGCGAGTGGTGGACCAATTGAGTTAAGGCGGCAAAGGACGTCAAAGAAATCAAGAACACTAGTTAAAACGTAGAACCACTTCAGTTGAATGGGATAAGACCATGTGCGGTAACCTAGTAGAGAAGCTGAGCATCACAACAAAATTCTGGACATTTGTTGGGATCTTGGCACATGCGCTGGTTAGGCGAAACCTTTTCTGTAAATGCAAGCGTTTGGGTATGTTCACCACGGGCAAGACAAATTTAATAGGAAATAATGTGACGCAATATGATCAAGCCCACTGTCTGCGTCTTGGTAATCACTATTCACCAAGCTAGAAGCAAAGAGGAATTAAAATATAGTTGCAATGAACAAGTTATTCTATGAGTAATGCAACTCCATTATTGAATAACTGAAAAACTTGTATTATTAAGAAGACAATGCATGCTAGTTGCATTATATACCAGGGGTGTGGCAGCTTTTGCAGACAGAGTAAATGTAATGTTTTAAGTACGTAAGACTGCTGTAGGCATCACAGTAATAGTGATATGGTTATAGCCATTGGAAGCTGTGGCTGCTGTTGTAGCCGCTTCAACGTGAATTTGGTCGATGTATTGTTGCAATATACAACATAGGAGAAAGTATGAGGTAGTGAATCAAGAACTACATCACTTATCAAATGGTGGAGGAAAATGAGTGGTAATACACACGAGTAGTCAGATTGTGGTCACACCGAGGTATGGTCAAAGATTAAGACAGCCTTAGGTCACGTACACCAATGTTACAGCCAAGAGGTCACAAAGGTTTATCCAAAGTTCTTGGAAACAAATAGATAAACATTTAATGTAATTATAGCATCCTTGGGATGCTGGGTGTGGTGGTGAATGCTATGACCAGCTGGAGGGTAGTCTTGTGGAAGCTGCGGTTTCATCAAGTACTCCACTTTATCTGCTTGTGGCAGTGGCAGACACCAGCCTAATGTGGGGACCCGATGTGATCTTGTTGACTCCAGTCGAGTCTTCAATGTGTGAGTATTGTATGAGAGATTAACTGGGTGCGGAGTGTTGCAGCGACGATTCAGGGTTAGGAACTGAAGTCGAGGTTACGAGTTGTAGATGATAGGCAGGTTTGTCTAATGCGTTTATTGCCAAGGTTAGGCAATTTAATCAAGTCAAATATGTTATATTGTTAATTATTGTCAGTATTTTATGTAATTAAATTAGAGAACCCGATGGCCTTTAATTACTTTCAGTATGTTCTCATGTGATTTCCAGTATAAACCTATTGGTACACCTCAAGGGTCTAGGTCAGGGGTCTCCAAACTTTTCAATGTAAGGGCCACATTATATATTTCCCATATTTATGCGGGCCGAAGGAATAAAAAATGAAAAAAAAATCAGTGCCAGTAATTTAATTTCCTCAAATATTAAAGTATAAACATGGAAAAATTAAAACATATCTTTTTGGAAAAAATTAGGGTAAACTAAATAGATTCCTGCCTTTAGTTTTATGCAACCAAATTAGTGTGACGAATGATACTGTCGTTTTGACTTCAAAATTTCATTAAAATCAGGTTCCAGATTAGATGAGCCAATTGTAAGAATTGATTTCAAGTGATCATCAGACAAATTTGCTCGATAGTTAGATTTCACATACTTCATTTTGGAAAATGTTTGTTCACACAAGTATGTTGAACCAAAAATGGACACAAAACTACAAGCAAACTTTATCAAATTTGGAAACTGATCTGGCTGCAGGCATTTATAAAACTCAATCAGATTTCCTTCTCTATACTTATCTTTCAGTCTGTCATCTGCCTGAAGATCAATAATTTCCATTTGAAATTGAGTTGGAAGATTTTCAGCATTGCAGTCAAATGGATTATGAAAGAGCCTGATTTCATTTGCTTTGGCATCAAGGTCAGCAAATCGCTTCTGAAACTGTTTTTTCAAATCTGAAATTATTTCATTTGCAAATGAAAAAGGAAATTCAACTTTACTTTCTGCATGAAATTTTTCACAACATGGAAAATGAGCAAAATTCTTAACCTTCACCTGGCCTTCAAGTAGCGCAAGTTTTGCTCTGAATGCCTTGACATGAACAAAGTAGTCACTGATCAAATTTGTTTTGCCTTGCAATTTCAGATTCAAGTTATTCATATGACCTGTCATATCTGCAAAAAATGCCAATTTCCAAATCCATTCACATTCTGATAATAATGGCTGAGGTTTATTTTTCTCTGTGAGAAATAAATCAATTTCTAATCTGAGCTAAAAGAAATGCAGCAAAACCTTTCCACAACTAAGCCATCTAACTGCTGTATAATAAGGCAAGTCAACAAACTCCGCATCAATTTCTTTCAAGAAATCACGGAACTGGCGATGGTTGAGTGCATGAGATCTAATGAAATTAACCACAGAAACAACAGGTTTCATGACACAAGACATATCAACATATTTTAGGCACAATGCTTGTTGATGGATAAGGCAATGCAAAAAAATGGGTTTTGAGAATCCTCCAACCTCACAAGCTGTTGTAATTTGCCCAACCAAACCCTTCTTTGTCCCAGACATATTCTTTCCTCCATCAATTGTCACACACTGCACTTGTTTCCATTCCAGGTTATATTCTGTCATAGTTTTACTTACTTCATTGAAAATGTCCTCTCCAGTTGTTGTGGTGTGCATGCTGTGAACTGATGCTAATTCTTGGGTCACATTAAATTCACTATCAACACCACGAATGAATACTAAGAGCTGAGAAGTATCACACACATCAGTTGATTCATCCAACGCAAGAGAATACCAACAAAATCTTTTTGTTTTTTCCTTTATTTGCCGAATTATGTCGCCTCCTAAATCTTCAATTCTACGAGCAACAGTATTTGACCCAAGACTTATCATTTTGAAGAGGTTTACTTTTTCTGGACATACCTCTCCTGCTGCTTCCACTATACACTCTTTTATGATACTACCATCAGTGAAAGGTTTTCCTTTTTTGGCCAACACATAGGCAACTTTGTAACTGGCTCTAGTTGAAGTTTCATTTTCAGATTTTTTCTTACTGAAAACAGCTTGTTGAGAATGCAGACTGTGCTGAAATGATTCAAACTTTTTAGTGCGTTCTGCTCCTGTGATGTGAGAATAACTTGAGCCATGTTTAGATTCATAGTGCCGACGAATATTGTATTCCTTCAGAACAGCAACACTGTCTCTACATATGAGGCATAAAGCTTTATCATTTGCTATCACAAAAAAGTACTTTATCTTCCATTCGTCATTGAACTGACGGCACTCACTGTCCACTTTTCTTTATCTTTTCCATATCTGAAAACATAAGGGTAAAATAAATGAAATAAATTCTACAGGAAAAAAACAGCTTGTATGTGGTGTTAAAAAGCATAGCATATTATAAAGTGGTAAATATTATGGCAACAGCTTTCGTTGATAAACTTAATGGTTACCATTTTAACTATTTTAAACATGCAATATTTTTGGCTACAATAGTATTATTGCTATTTTGTATAACTAAGATAAAGGTACTGTCAAAGTACAGAGAAAAGAATATTGTACAGTGTTTGTGCTCCCTGAAACAGAAGCAGCGAAGCCCCACTCGCCCTCCATCCCCACAATATACAGTTATACACAACTGATTGGTTGTAATGCACAACACATACCTACCAGTACTAGTATCTGTGCGTCACACTATCGAGAGAGAGGAAAACTGACTCGGGCTGAGCGCCACCAGTCAGCAGCCCCAGCTTTGAATAATTCTGCGATGCCATTCGTACGATAATTATTTTTTCAAGGCCACCACACAGGGATTTGTTTGGCGGGCCGGATGAAATTATGTGGCGGGCCGGATGTGGCCCGCGGGCCATAGTTTGGAGACCCCTGGTCTAGGTGGAGAAAAATAGATTGTGTGAAGCTAACAATTTCATGAAGCTAATGATATACAGTAGGGTAAATATTGTATTCAGAACGAATCTGGGTTTGAGTTTACGACAGTACACAAAATATGAAACTACTAACAAACGCCAATGTATGAAGAAAACACGAAACAATAGAGGATACTAATTATTTTACACTAATATATTTCGGTCGAGGATGGGCAGTGGCAATACGTCAAAGTATTAAATGCAGTGTGATAGTGGGACTCAAAATTGAGCTCGGCAAACTGTTGGGAGAATTTAATGGAAAATGATCTACCTAATAATTGAAGTTACACAATCTATAAAACTAAGAAAAGAACAGCATTTATAGGAACTAATATCTAGAGCTTCTAACAATAATCACCGACTAATTTGAGTACAATAAACTATATTTGCTATACAGGAAATTAGTTTTAAATTTATGACTGCATCATTCAACAAAATAATATTGTGCCAACACAGTAAGATAAAAAAGCTCACCGCGGAAACGCTCACGGCGCTAGAGGCAAAGGGCTTAACACTCCTACCTCATCATCAATTCCATGCAGTGAGGACGATCTTCATTCACAGAGTGAGCGACAGCATTGCTGAGCAACCCACTACTGAGATCGTAAAGATCATCAACGCTCTGAATCGATCCCTCACAGCCATCTCGCCCACCTCATCCACCAGGGTGAGAACGGGAAGCCCACCCTCAAGACTCCTGCAGAGGCTACTCTTGCGGCCGACAACGGCCTCAGATGCTTTGGTGTGGCCTGCACACCCCACCAGATTGCTAGGCAGCGATATTTCCGCCTGCGCCAGTGCTTCAAGTGTTATCAGTACACTCACTATTCTCAGAAGTGCCTCAACCCTCCGCAGAAATGCAGCATCTGTGCTGGCGACCACCATTACAGGACCTGCAAAGCCACTACCAAACGTTGTTTACTCTGCAACGGTGACCACACAGCCGTCTCTCAAGACTGCCCCACCAGACAGGCGGAAATCAAGAAAATGACTGACGCCAGACCACGAAATTCTACTACAAGATCGAAAGCATTCAACATACAAGCAGCAGCCTTCCCAGCCCTCCCGACAAGTGGCGCCGCGAACGGCGCGCAACCAAACTAATGGACCAGGACGTCGACCTCCCGTGGCAGCCACTCAGCCCCAGACGACACCTCTCAACCAAGCCAGCCAGCCGTCCTCACTCACGCCGCGACCAGCCACCCCTGACAGCACTGTTGCAGCTCTGATTCACTTCGCAACAGAAATGTCAGGTGGTGATCTCAAGAAACGGCACGAAATACTCAGCGACTTGTACAAGCTCAACAACCTCCCGACCTTTGTGATTCCAGAGGCCATGTTTACCGGTTACTCCTCTCAACCAGTCCAACCCCACGCCAGAGACACCTGTCAACCCGGACCCTATTACTCCAGTCATACCTGCGACTACATCGTCTGCAACGATACTGCCACCAACTGCTGCTGTAGACATCAACATGTCTGATAACGACTCTACTGACTATGTCGACATTGATGACGACTCTACTGACTATGTCCACATTGAAACAAACTCGCCACTCCCAGCCCAACCAGCTTATGATACTCCAGCAATAAGAAAACTGTATCAGCAACGTAACAACACCGCGCATGGATCTCCTGCGTTTCGACGGCTCACCAGCCGTATATTCAACTATGAGGAACACTTACAGCGTGCGCCTGGAACGGAGTGCGTGCTTGGAAACGAACTAATCTTCACGGAATGTGACGAATACACACTGACAGCCGACCACTTCCCCAGAGACTACGTCAAGTACAAAGCCAAACAACAAACAAAGAAAAGGAAAAAGAAGACATAGCATGAGGATGCAGACCTGAGACTCACTGAGGGCAGCTGCCCTCAGCCCAACCAGCTGCCCTCTCCCCCACTCTTTAGGGGGGATGGGGACCTAATTTTGCTCCTTTTGAGGTGGTGGAATTCCTGCAAGCTTCTGAGCAGACCGACGTGGAAGACAGAAGACGGAAGACTTCAGCTACAAAGAAGAAGGAAGACTTCAGCTTCAAAGAAGAAAAGACTCCACACATCAAGAGGAAAGAAGACCTCACATCGCCGCCCCTCCCTCGGGACCCTGCCTCCTAGCATAAGCCAGCCTGGTGTTCAGGAAGCCTCATTTTACGCCGTGCAGCTGGGTCTAGCCCTGGCTGTCTCTCCAACTCCGACGTTTCCTCTCACCCAGGCTATTCTTCAACTATATCCACTTCAAAGCTCACCCCAATGGGTACCTTGTCCTATATTTAGTTCGTTCGTCCAGGATGCCCCCAAGGGACAGTCACAGATAGCAGGTATTTCATATATAAGGTTTATATGAAACTCTTAATTTTTACTTTAATCATCATAAAGTTAATAATTATATATTTTATATATATGAGCGTGTGCATGCTGCTGTTAACGGGTCTATCCGCACTTCTCCCATTTCCTGCAAGGGTGTTTCTTAAGACTTCTACCCAGTTATTCATTCTTCAATCCGTGCCCATTGGGAGGATTGCTGGTCTTGTTACTGGTAACGAGGTGCATTTTCTTATGGGTAGCGTGTCTCCATGGCCTTCCTCCTATTACCGTATCTGGCAGTGGGAGATGGCTCTGGCGAGGTTACGTATTGACCATACCTGTTTAACTCGCGGGCACTTAATGAAGCACCACCCTGCTCCTTATTGTCCCTCTTAAAGTTGTGCATATCCTTGTTGAATGTTCTGATTTCCAGGATATGCGCATCTTGTTTCCAAACTGTCCCTCGCGGTCACATGTTCCTCGATAGAATCCTTGGGGGAATCTGATGTTATTTACATTGTGTGCTTTTCTTGTATATGCATCCTTATTGATATTTAGTGCCTTCTATTGATAATTACTTACTTACAGGAAAGTAAGCCACTGTTAAAGTGGGTGAAGGAAAATCAGAATCTACGACCCAGCAAAAGAGAGAAGGCTACATTGAGGATACCTTGAGGTGCTTCCGGGGCTCAGCGTCCCCGCGGCTCGGTCATCGACCAGACCTCCTGGTTGCTGGACTGATCAACCAGGCTGTTGGACGCGGCTGCTCGCAGCCTGACGTATGAGTCACAGCCTGGTTGATCAGGTATCCTTTGGAGGTGCTTATCCAGTTCTCTCTTGAACACTGTAAGGGGTTTGCCAGTTATGCCCCTTATGTGTAGCGGGAACGTGTTGAACAGTCTCGGGCCTCTGATGTTGATAGAGTTCTCTCTCAGAGTACCAGTTGCACCTCTGCTTTTCAACGGGGGTATTCTGCACATCCTGCCATGTCTTCTGGTCTCATGTGGTGTCATTTCTGTGTGCAGGTTTGGGACCAGCCCCTCTAATATTTTCCACATGTAAATTATTATGTATCTCTCCCGCCTGCGCTCAAGGGAATAAAGATTTAGGCACTTTAGTCGGTCCCAATAGTTTAGATGTTTTACTGAGTGGATTCTAGCAGTAAAGGATCTCTGCACGCTCTCCAGGTCAGCAATTTCTCCAGCTTTGAAAGGAACTGTCATTGTGCAGCAGTACTCCACTCTAGAGAGCACAAGTGTTTTGAAAAGTGTAATCATCGGTATAGCATCTCTAGTGTGAAAAGTTCTTGTTATCCAACCTGTCATTTTTCTTGCAGTTGTGACGGCTACTTTATTGTGTTCTTTAAAGGTAAGGTCTTCCGACATGAGTACACCCAGATCCTTTACATTGCCTTTTCGTTCTACGTTATGATTTGCCTGAGTTTTGTACGTGGTTTCCGTTTTTATATTTTCATTTTTTCCATACCGCATGAGCTGGAACTTATCTTCGTTAAACACCATATTATTTTCTGTAGCCCATAGAAAGACCTGATCTACATCTGACTGGAGGTTTGTCGGGAACCGACACACTCATACACAAATAGTATAGTCTTCCCTTAACAGTATCCTCTTAAAATTAGAGAATGGGAGACTCCGTGACGTCATCGACGTCGCCGCAGTATTTACATTATTAAACCACTGTTCATACAACAGTTTAATGTCTAAATTGAATAAAAAAGTGTTCATTAAGACTGAATATAATTATTAACACCAAAATATAGCTTGATTCCCTTGTTAACGTAAATTTAACTTGGAAGTGGAACCAGCAAAATATTGGAACAGTACACAAAGAGAGCGTCTCTTACAGACGCCACGCTCACACGTAAACAATAACAAACGCAGCCTTATGCTGCACATGGCTCCAGAGGTGGTGTAACTAACTAGACACCCAATTTACGTGTCAACAACCAGCAACACAGCCTATCAACAACTACAACAACGATTGTATCCAGCTTACCAAGTATTTGTTTATTATTCTAGTGCACTGTATAATATCAAAGATAAGTCGGTTATGATATATGGGAAACACCCCAACCATGTACGTGTACCCCATTTTTACAGACCTCACATACCATGTTATACCTGTATTGATATGTTCAGGGAACAGATATTAACTCTTTGCATCCCATACAGGTAAATTGTGACTTGGAACAGCAAGTAACTGAGCAGTAGAACTATGCACATGTACCTAGCTGTTGCCAGCCTTGAAGGCCTCCACAGCCGCCATTGGCACCATGAGGCACAGGGCCACACCCACATAGATGCTAACATGACACAGCCTTAGCAGGCCCTTACTACAGGCTCAGATAAGGCCATTCTAGTTATTGTAGTAGTAGTATTCATAACTAGTAATAATTGTTGAAATAATAGTAGATTAGACCACCATATGTGGTATGATAATATTATTATAATTAAACTTAGGTAAACAATTTGTAGTTTAAGAAGGAGCCATTACAAAGTGGTTTAAGCTACAAATTGTCCCTCCAATTTGTGTGAGAATAATTTCAGGCAGTTTTAACAAGTACATACAGTCCACTCAATTTCTTACCTACTAAGAAAAAATAAGATAAACTTTAATTTATTGAAGTCAATTAAAAGGAGATATACTGCCTGGAGTTTTTACCACATAAATTATGGTCCTTTGAACCTAGATGATTATTACAGTTAACCAGTAGGTACATTGCATCTAGATATAAAATCCTGATATACATTAGTAGTGCAATATTATAGCAGAAAGACATTGCTATATTTACATTTTCTAGCCTAACTTTTCAATCTCATAGCAAGCAGAACTTTCAACAAAGCACTATTATTGTTCTGAGGCCTATGCCAAAGAACTATTGTGCCCTTTTCATTACAAGAGGTTGATAAGAGGCTACTTTACTTATAAGTTACTTATAAATGTTTTTGTAATTTAAGTATAAACCATTATTTTAATATTGCACCATTACATACTGCATACCACATTGTTTACAGCAAATTCTTGCACAAGGGTAGGACATTTTAGGCTGGTGTTGTACAGCAACCTAGTTTAATTTATTGTGCTAACCTGGTGTAAGGGTAAGAATTTTTTACACTTGTCTAGAGTTGAACATATATTACAACCTAGCAAGTACATATTTTTATGCAGTATTCATGACAACCCGAGTTGTGTTGTCAACCTGATATTCATACATATAATTATAGGTATAATTTAACTATAATCATTTCACCTTTGAGTGTTAACCTGTGTCTCTGTACCAACCAAGAGTGATAATGACGGGCTAACTTGCGGAATACCAGCATTGATACAGGCTTACCACTCAAATTATAGCGTGTATGATTATACAGTAGTATATTTTTTAAATGATAAACAGCTCTAGTTCGGAAACTAGTTGCTTTATTAATTCAAGTGCCAAATAGTTAAAAGTCCATACGACTAGCAAGTACTTCCAAGATGTCTACACTCCAAAATGTAAAATTAACCCTTAAGGCCTTAAAGGGGCATCTCACAAGGCAGATTAACAAATGTGAAGACATGAGTAATCAAACTCCAGTTAATTATGCAGCACTGGAAAACTATCTTAAGCTTACACGGAACAAATATGACCGTGTGTTGCAACAAATGAAACAGTATCAAGATTTACTTAATAATTCCAGTATTGATGAAGATACGATGAACAACATTCTCCAAGAACACTCTGATTATGAAGATGCAATGTTTGAAAAAATACAACGCTATGAAGATTTGATAGACGCCCATAAGGCCAATATAAATATTGCAGCTACAACTACCCAGAATCAGACAGCACCAGAAGTCAAATTACCATCACTCAGTCTCCCAACTTTTTCTGGAACAGAGGACGAGAATTGGGACAATTTCTGGAGCAAATTTGTCGATTCTGTGGATTCTAATGTCAATGTACCAAAGACGACAAAGTTTACGTATTTACAGAGTGTCTTGAAGGATGAAGCCTTTCAGGTAGTCTGTAATCTGAATCACACAGATGACGATTATGACAATGCTGTACAACTACTCAAGGACAACTATGCGAAACCTGAAAGGACTATCAGAATTTTAACCCAGAAGCTGTTAGATATTAAACATCCAAATAATACAGCAGTCTCACTCCAAGCCTTTAGATTGGAGCTTGAGTCTTTGCTTAAGGCACTTAAAAATAAAGTAAACTTGGATGAATCAGACTGGATAATCCAAGTCCATATGACTCGCAAATTACCCAGGGACATCCTGGATAAGTTGTTTGTGTTGTATGGAAAGTCATATCTGACAGTAACAGAGATTACAAAGGGGTTACAAACCATCATAGAACGAGAAAGAGTTATCCCAGATGAAAAAGCGACATCTAAACCTTCGTCTACTACTAATAGTAAACAACAGAGTACAAACAGTACTCCAAACAAATCTAAAACAACTTCTCCCTCCCAAAGTGGAGACAAGGCAGTGTGGGCACATACGCAGTTGGTACCTCCAAACCTACAGGTAACGCGTCACCCAAATCGGTGACTCCTCAAGATACTGTTAACGTCTGGAGACCATGTCTGTTCTGTGAACAATCAC
This sequence comes from Procambarus virginalis, assembly GCA_020271785.1. Classification (NCBI taxonomy): domain Eukaryota; kingdom Metazoa; phylum Arthropoda; class Malacostraca; order Decapoda; family Cambaridae; genus Procambarus; species Procambarus virginalis. The sequence continues at coordinate 15,338 of WNGS01130394.1, forward strand.
ATTCCATGTACAATTGCAGACGTTTCCCCGATCGTGCAACACGCATAAAACGACTCAAGGAGTTACATAGATGTACCAAGTGTATAAGGGAACATCATCCCGACAGCTGCACATCAACAATACGCACCTGTTATAGGTGCCATAAGGGTCAACACCATACAGCACTTTGTGGGGATTCAAGTATAAAGTCTGCCAAACCACAGGAGGAGGAAGGAACTAACACCTCAGTACAGCTTTGTACTGTGCTACCTGACATAAGTGTTTTCTCAACAAGGTCTAAACATAAATCAGCTCTACCTACTGCACGATTGATCATTAGAAATGGAGAGAACAAAGCCACCGTACGTGGATTATTTGATCAAGGGTCCCAATTGACCTTTATATCCAAAGAGTTGGTAGATACCCTGAAACTTACACCTGTAGAGGAGACACGAATAAACATAGCAGGATTCCTGACTGACTCAGGAGCCCGAGTTTTCAAGGTAGTACAACCCAAAGTACGATTAGGAGGTTACGAACAAAATGTACAAGCTCTAGTAGTAGATAGATTCCCAACAGATCTGTATGTATATGGTCTGGGGACAACAGCCAAATTCCTAGAAAAAAGGGAATTCATTTGGCTGATAAAATCACAACAGATAACCTTTCCAATATTGGAATCCTTATGGGATCAGATGTCTACCATAAGTTTATCAAAGGAAAGGAATACAAACACGGTATGAACGTGTTACCATCTGCAGGTGGCTATTTGCTAACAGGCCCTGTATTACGGCTAAACCAACCCGCACCTGTAGAACACCAACATGCCAACCCAGTAATGGTTGCATGACTAGGAGACCAGTCTCCACTGCAACTCAGAGACATGTCCGAGGAAGAGCTTGATCCCCCTGTACACAAGTTATGGGACCTGGCAACTCTCGGCATTGTCCCTGAACAACCTAGCCCAGATGATGACTGGACTTACAAACAATACCTGGACTCAGTTATATACAGAGATAATCAATACTGGGTCAGGCTACCATGGAAGCTGAATCACCCTCAGCTACCCGTCAACCATTTTATGGCACAAAACCAATTGAGATCACAGGTGTTGCGCTTACAAAGACAACCTGAGAACTTGAAGTTGTACCATGAAATAATACAGAAGCAACTCGATGACAAATTTATCGAAGTTGTTACAAATGATAACCCAAAGGAAGGTCACTACTTACCACATCATTGTGTACAGAAGAATTCTGCAACTACCCCATTACGGATAGTATTTAATTGCAGTGCTAAAATGAGGCCGAGTAGTGTTTCGTTAAACGACTGTCTTCAAACTGGCCCTAGCCTAACACAAAGGCTTTACGACGTGCTGTTAAAGTTCCGTATTGGGACTTATGCATATACGGCCGACATCAGCAAGGCATTCCTTAGGGTAGGTCTTCAAGAAGAAGACCGGAACTACACAAAGTTCCTATGGATTAAGGATCCTAACGATCCGAACAGTGAATTAATCACTTACCGGTTTGCCTCTGTCCTTTTTGGCGCCACGTCATCTCCTTTTCTGCTCCAAGCTACCTTGGATACGCACTTGAAGAAGTCCAATAGCCCAAACAAGACGGAAATTAGCAAAAACCTGTATGTGGATAATTTTCAAGGTACAACCAACAGTGAAAGTAAACTGTTGGACATATACCATGAGGCCAATCGAGAATTAATGGGAGCCAATATGCCTCTCCAATCTTGGGTCTCTAACAATGAAAAATTAAATCAACTGATCTCAACTGAATTTCCCGATTACCAGGTACCCGAGATGACAAAGGTACTAGGTATCGAATGGAACACGACAACAGATCAGTTGACAATCAAGTCAGTGGAGCCTGATACCACTAACTTAACAATGAGAAAATTACTATCACAAGTCAGCAAACCCTTCGACCCATTAGGACTATTAAGCCCAGTACTGATTAATGGGAAGTTGATAATACAGGAATGTTGGCAACAAAAGATAGGCTGGGATGATCTTCTAACACCTGCTCTACAAGAAAAATGGCAAGGTTTAGTAAAAGATTTAAGTACCCTAGAGTCTGTCAAGTTCCCCAGGAACACAGTAGTAAATGAAAAAGAACCAATTAAGCTACATGTATTCTGTGATGCCTCAGGAAAGGCTTATGGCACAGTAGCTTACCTGGTCACAAATGGGCAAGCCAATTTGCTCACATCAAAGGCCAGAGTGGCACCTTTAAAGAAAAGATCACTGCCACAACTGGAATTAACAGCCTTACTGTTAGGAGTAAGATTGGCTCATTATTTGATCAAGGCCTTACGCCACATCCACTTTAAAGAAACAGTAGTTTGGTCAGATAATGAGGCAGTGCTACAGTGGGTTAAGAACAATAACAGTAAGAATCCTTACGTGAGTAACCGCGTTAAGGAAATACGAGAGTTGTCAGCAGGGTATAAACTAAGATATGTACCCACAAAAGAGAATCCAGCTGACTATCTCTCCCGAGGACTGACTTTACGGCAATTAACAAAGGCAGAGATGTGGTTCAATGGACCTCAGTGGCTAATCAGCGACCAGTGGCCTGAACAAAAGCCACAAGTCATTGTGACCAATGTTACTGTTCCCACTGAGAACCCAGAACCACCTCGGACTTTGGTAATTGATCCTACTCGGTACTCTGAACTGAACAAACTTATAGGTGTCACCCAAGTAGTGTTTGATTTTCTAAAGAAAATAGGAATCAAGCATAAATTCCCTAATGCCCTAAGGTATTGGGTCAAAAGAGCTCAGATCGACACATTCGGGACAGAATTTGACAATGTTCCAAAGAAGCTACAACGTGATCTGGGTCTCTGGTTAGACACTGACAATTATAACATAATCAGATGCGGAGGCCGCTTACAGCACGCTGACATAGATTTGGAAGCAAAAAATCCAATATTGCTCCCTCGTCACCACATAGTAAGCAAACTAATTGTGTTACATATACACAAATACTGCACTCTGCATGGTGGGGTATTAGATACTCTCACAGACTTAAGACAACAGTACTGGCTACCCCAAGGTAGACAGACAGTAAAATCAATAATCAAATCCTGTGTTGTTTGCCGGAGATACGAGGCCAGAGTGTGTCCATATCCTGGCCCTCCTCCACTTCCGAAGGAACGAGTCGTACATATTCGTCCCTTTGAGACTACAGGAGTAGATTTCACAGGAGCACTAACACTTACAGGCACTAAAGACAAGAAACCAGTAAAAGCTTACATCTGTCTTTTTACTTGTGCCACAACAAGGGCAGTCCATCTAGAAGTGACTCCCGATATGAGTGCCGAAGCATTCTTACAGGCTTTCCGCAGGTTTGCTTCACGTAGATCCTGTCCTAAGTTAATGATCTCAGACAATGGGTCCAACTTAGTGGCAGGAGAAGCATGTCTGAGGAAAATCTGGACACACCCAAAGGTACGCACAGCCCTAAATCAACGGCAGTGCCATTGGAAATTCATACCTCCCAGAGCACCATGGCACGGAGGCTTCTATGAACGCATGGTTGGTACGGTAAAACGTTCTCTACGGAAAACCCTACACCGACAAAAGATTGACCTGCAGGAGCTTCAAACAGTAGTCATAGAGATAGAAGCACGAGTCAATAACCGACCACTTACCTACCTCTCTGATGATGTTTTGCAGCGTGAACCATTAAGTCCAGCTCATTTGATGTATGGTAGACCTCTCAAAACACTTGTGTCCCTTACGGACGAGGAACCAGAGGATCCTTCATATGTCCAAGAGAGTGATTTGGTTCAACGTTTCAAACATCTATCAAGGGTGATAAGTCGGTGGAATGACGTATGGACTCGAGAATACCTTACAGCTCTGAGAGAGTATCATTACGGGGCAAACAACCCCTACAACAGAATTAACTTGAACCCTGGTGACATAGTTCTGGTGGATAGTGATGGACCACGCTCAGAGTGGCCTTTAGGTCAAATAGTCTCTGTTCATCCAGACAGCCAGGGCATCTTGAGAATAGTGAAAGTAAAATGCCGAGGCAACACTACTCTCAAAACTTTAGAGAAATTAGTTCCTTTAGAACTGGCCAGGAACGAAGACGTACAGCGACTTCCAGCACCCGATACGCCAGTACGGGACATACGTCCCCAAAGGACTGCAGCTCAACAATGTAAACTCAAATTAAAGCAGCATTATAATTCTGAAGGAGAAGAATAAAGTGATCGCAGTCCTTACCGGGACTTCGACCCGTGTTCTTCCCCCCCGGAATTATGTCGGGAAACCGACACACTCATACACAAATAGTATAGTCTTCCCTTAACAGTATCCTCTTAAAATTAGAGAATGGGAGACTCCGTGACGTCATCGACGTCGCCGCAGTATTTACATTATTAAACCACTGTTCATACAACAGTTTAATGTCTAAATTGAATAAAAAAGTGTTCAATAAGACTGAATATAATTATTAACACCAAAATATAGCTTGATTCCCTTGTTAACGTAAATTTAACTTAGAAGTAGAACCACAATATTGGAACAAGGGAGGCAGAGCGTCTCTTACAGACGCCACGCTCACACGAAAACAATAACAACGCAGCCTTACGCTGCACATGGCTCCAGAGTGGTTTAACACCTAGACACCTATTTACGTGTCAACACCACCACACAGCCTATCAACAACTACAACAACGATTGTATCCGGCTTACCAAGTATTTGTTTATTATTCTAGTGCACTGTTTAATATCAAAGATAAGTCGGTTATGATATATGGGAAACACCCCAACCATGTACGTGTACCCCATTTTTACAGCCCTCACATACCATGTTATACCTGTATTGATATGTTTAGGGAAATGTACTAACTCCTTGCATCCCAAACAGGTAAATTGTGACTTGGAACAGCAAGTAGCTGAGCAGTAGAACTATGCACATGTACCTAGCTGTTGCCAGCCTTGTAGGCCTCCACAGCCGCCATTGGCACCATGAGGCACAGGGCCACACCCACATAGATGCTAACATGACACAGCCTTAGCAGGCCCTTACTACAGGCTCAGATAAGGCCATTCTAGTTATTGTAGTAGTAGTATTCATAACTAGTAATAATTATTGAAATAATAGTAGATTAGACCACCATATGTGGTATGATAAATTATAATAATTAAACTTAGGTAAACAATTTGTAGTTTAAGAAGGAGCCATTACAAAGTGGTTTAAGCTACAAATTGTCCCTCCAATTTGTGTGAGAATAATTTCAGGCAGTTTTAACAAGTACATACAGTCCACTCAATTTCTTACCTACTAAGAAAAAATAAGATAAACTTTAATTTATTGAAGTCAATTAAAAGGAGATATACTGCCTGGAGTTTTTACCACACATCACTGTGATCTCACCAGCATCACTGTGATTAGAGCAGGAAGATTATGCCTCTCACAGCTACTTGACCACTATGACAAAATCACTGAGGCATTAGAGGAAAAACATAATGCAGATGTCGTATACACAGATTTTGCAAAGGCATTCGACAAATTTGTCCATGGAGTGATTGCACACAAAATGAGGTCAATGGGTATAACTTTAAAGTAGGACGCTGGATACTCAATTTCCTGTCGAACAGAACACAAAGAGTAACAGTCAATCAAGTAAATCCACTCCGAGCACAGTTCAAAGCTCTGTACCTCAAGGTACAGTTCTTGCACCACTGCTGTTCCTTATTCTCATATCAGATATAGACAAAAATCAAGTCACAGCTTCGTGTCATCCTTTGCAGATGATACAAAAATCAGCATGAAAATTACCTCTGCTGAAGACATTGATAAACTACAAACAGATATTAACAAAGTTTTCGATTGGGCAGCAGAAAATAACATGATGTTTAACGGTGATAAATTCCAGGTACTCAGATACGGCAAAAATGAGGATCTTAACATAATACAGGGTACAAAACACAATCGAATCTGCCCATTGTAGGAAAACAGAAAACACTCAATAATATTCACTTTGGTGAAATCATAGTGTGGTCAGACAATGAGGCAGTCTTACAATGGGTAAGAATAATAACAATAAAACTCCCTATGTTAGTAATTGTGTTAGGGAAATTCATGAATTATCTGCGGGATATAAATTCAGATATGTCCCCACCAAGGACAATCCTGCAGACTACCTATCAAGAAGCTTAACATTAAACAGCTAATCAAGTCTCCGATGTGGTTTAATGGACCTTCATGGCTTGTTAGTGGTCAGTGGCCCAAACAGAAACCACAAGTCATAGTGACCAGTATCACTACTCCCATGAAAGACCCAGAACCTCATCGAATCTCAGCTATTATCCTCACAATTATTCCAACTTGAGTAAGTTATTAAGAGTGACAGCACATGTGTTTGATTTTCTTGCTAAGATAGGAATCAGGCATAAGTTTCCCAATCCTATCCTCTACTGCAGGGGTCTCCAAACTATGGCCCGCGGGCCACATCCGGCCCGCCACATAATTTCATCCGCCCGCCAAACAAATCCCTGTGTGGTGGCCTTGAAAAAATAATTATCGTACGAATGGCATCGCAGAATTATTCAAAGCTGGGGCTGCTGACTGGTGGCGCTCAGCCCGAGTCAGTTTTCCTCTCTCTCGATAGTGTGACGCACAGATACTAGTACTGGTAGGTATGTGTTGTGCATTACAACCATTTGGTATAACTGTATATTGTGGGGATGGAGGGCGAGTGGGGTTTCGCTGCTTCTGTTTCAGGGAGCACAAACACTGTACAATATTCTTTTCTCTGTACTTTGACAATACCTTTATCTTAGTTATACAAAATAGCAATAATACTATTGTAGCCAAAAATATTTGCATGTTTTAAAATAGTTAAATGAAAACCATTAAGTTTATCAACGAAAGCTGTTGCCATAATATTTACC
>WNGS01130403.1:4735-16100 GCA_020271785.1 Procambarus virginalis
GTATAAGGTGTAGACTTATAAGGTATAAGATGTAGACTTATAAGGTATAAGATGTAGACTTATAAGGTATAAGATGTAGACTTATAAGGTATAAGATGTAGACTTTGGGCTGGGTACTATCTACTGACTTCCTCCTGTCCGAGTATTGTGAGACAAAGAGAGCAAAAGGCCATCAGTGAAATAGAGAGAAACCCGAAATATTTTTTCTCCTATGCAAAATCAAGATCAAAAACCACATCTAGTATCGGGCCCCTGCGAAAGGAAGATGGAACTTTCACCGATGACAACAAAGAAATGAGCGAGCTACTGAGGAAGCAATACGACTCTGTCTTCAGCGAGCCATTAAACGCACTAACGATCGATAACCCAAATGAATTTTTCATGGATATGATACCAACATCAAATCATATATCAGACGTCACCCTGTCCCCACTGGATTTTGAAGAAGCCATAAACAGTATGCCTATGCACTCTGCACCAGGCCCGGATTCTTGGAACTCCATATTCATCAAGAACTGTAAAAAACCACTATCGCAGGCCCTTCACATTCTGTGGAGACAAAGCCTAGATACTGGCGTTATTCCTGATATACTAAAAACAGCAGAGATAGCACCACTCCATAAAGGAGGAAATAAGGCAGAGCAAAAAATTACAGACCGATAGCACTAACATCGCACATCATAAAAATCTTTGAGAGAGTGCTAAGAAGTAAGATCACAAAATACATGGAATCACAGCATCTCCATAACCCCGGACAACATGGTTTCAGAACAGGGCGCTCTTGCCTGTCACAGTTGCTGGACCACTATGATATGGCATTAGATGCTATGGAAGACAAACAAAACGCTGATGTAATTTACACAGATTTTGCAAAAGCCTTTGACAAATGTGACCATGGTGTTATTGCCCATAAAATGCGCTCAAAAGGAATTACCGGAAAAATAGGCGGATGGATCTACAATTTCCTGACCAACAGAACCCAATGTGTAATAGTCAACAAAATAAAATCCAACCCGTCAACCGTTAAGAGCTCAGTCCCCCAGGGTACTGTGCTTGCTCCAGTACAGTCCCCCAGGGTACTGTGCTTGCTCCAGTACAGTCCCCCAGGGTACTGTGCTTGCTCCAGTACAGTCCCCCAGGGTACTGTGCTTGCTCCAGTACAGTCCCCCAGGGTACTGTGCTTGCTCCAGTACAGTCCCCCAGGGTACTGTGCTTGCTCTAGTACAGTCCCCCAGGGTACTGTGCTTGCTCCAGTACAGTCCCCCAGGGTACTGTGCTTGCTCCAGTACAGTCCCCCAGGGTACTGTGCTTGCTCCAGTACAGTCCCCCAGGGTACTGTGCTTGCTCCAGTACAGTCCCCCAAGGTACTGTGCTTGCTCCAGTACAGTCCCCCAGGGTACTGTGCTTGCTCTAGTACAGTCCCCCAGGGTACTGTGCTTGCTCCAGTACAGTCCCCCAGGGTACTGTGCTTGCTCCAGTACAGTCCCCCAGGGTACTGTGCTTGCTCCAGTACAGTCCCCCAGGGTACTGTGCTTGCTCCAGTACAGTCCCCCAGGGTACTGTGCTTGCTCCAGTACAGTCCCCCAGGGTACTGTGCTTGCTTCAGTACAGTCCCCCAGGGTACTGTGCTTGCTCCAGTACAGTCCCCCAGGGTACTGTGCTTGCTCCAGTACAGTCCCCCAGGGTACTGTGCTTGCTCCAGTACAGTCCCCCAGGGTACTGTGCTTGCTCCAGTACAGTCCCCCAGGGTACTGTGCTTGCTCCATTACAGTCCCCCAGGGTACTGTGCTTGCTCCAGTACAGTCCCCCAGGGTACTGTGCTTGCTCCAGTACAGTCCCCCAGGGTACTGTGCTTGCTCCAGTACAGTCCCCCAGGGTACTGTGCTTGCTCCAGTACAGTCCCCCAGGGTACTGTGATTGCTCCAGTACAGTCCCCCAGGGTACTGTGCTTGCTCCAGTACAGTCCCCCAGGGTACTGTGCTTGCTCCAGTACAGTCCCCCAGGGTACTGTGCTTGCTCCAGTACAGTCCCCCAGGGTACTGTGCTTGCTCCAGTACAGTCCCCCAGGGTACTGTGCTTGCTCCAGTACAGTCCCCCAGGGTACTGTGCTTGCTCCAGTACAGTCCCCCAGGGTACTGTGCTTGCTCCAGTACAGTCCCCCAGGGTACTGTGCTTGCTCCAGTACAGTCCCCCAGGGTACTGTGCTTGCTCCAGTACAGTCCCCCAGGGTACTGTGCTTGCTCCAGTACAGTCCCCCAGGGTACTGTGCTTGCTCCAGTACAGTCCCCCAGGGTACTGTGCTTGCTCCAGTACAGTCCCCCAGGGTACTGTGCTTGCTCCAGTACAGTCCCCCAGGGTACTGTGCTTGCTCCAGTACAGTCCCCCAGGGTACTGTGCTTGCTCCAGTACAGTCCCCCAGGGTACTGTGCTTGCTCCAGTACAGTCCCCCAGGGTACTGTGCTTGCTCCAGTACAGTCCCCCAGGGTACTGTGCTTGCTCCAGTACAGTCCCCCAGGGTACTGTGCTTGCTCCAGTACAGTCCCCCAGGCTACTGTGCTTGCTCCAGTACAGTCCCCCAGGGTACTGCCAGTACTTTTTCTCATCCTTATATCGGACATAGACAAGAACACAACCTATAGCACTGTATCATCCTTTGCAGATGACACCAGGATCTTCATGAGAGTAGGCAACATAGAGGACACGCAAACCTCCAGTCAGATGTAGATCAGGTCTTTCTATGGGCTACAGAAAATAATATGGTGTTTAACGAAGACAAGTTCCAGCTCATGCGCTATGGAAAAAATGAAAATATCAAAGCGGAAACCACGTACAAAACTCAGGCAATTCATAACATAGAACGAAAAGGCAATGTAAAGGATCTGGGTGTACTCATGTCGGAAGATCTTACCTTTAAAGAACACAATAAAGTAGCCGTCACAACTGCAAGAAAAATGACAGGTTGGATAACAAGAACTTTTCACACTAGAGATGCTATACCAATGATGATACTTTCAAAGCGCTTGTGCTCTCTAGAGTGGAGTACTGCTGCACAATGACAGCCCCTTTCACTGCGGGTGAAATTGCTGACCTGGAGAGCGTGCAGAGATCCTTTACTGCTAGAATCCACTCAGTAAAACATTTAAACTATTGGGACCGACTAAAGAGCCTAAATCTGTAATCCCTTGAGCGCAGGCGGGAGAGATACATAATAATTTACACGTGGAAAATATTAGAGGGGCTGGTCCCAAACCTGCACACAGAAATAACACCACATGAGACCAGGAGGTATGGCAGGATGTGCAGAATACCCCCGTTGAAAAGCAGAGGTGCAACAGGTACTCTGAGAGAGAACTATCAACATCAGAGGCCCGAGACGCTTTCACTACACATAAGGGGCCTTCACATCCTAAAAAAACAGTATGAGGACATGTTTAGCACCCCGATACTCGGCATGAAAGTGGAAGATCCGGATAACTTCTTTATGCGTGATATCCAAACACCTGTAAATATAACTGATATCAACACGAGCGAGGCAGATTTTGAAAGATAAATTGACAATATGCCCATGCACTCAACCCCAGGTCCTGACTCATGGAATTCAATATTTATAAAGAAATGCAAAGTGCCAGTTGCACAGGCACTCAGTATAGTGTGGAGGAAGAGCTTGGACACAGGGGAGATACCAGATGCACTTAAAGCAGCAGACATTGCCCCTCTACACAAGGGAGGGAGCAAAGCATTGGCAAAGAATTATAGACCAGTTGCACTAACGTCCCACATTCCAGGTACGTCCAACGTTCCAGGTACTCAGGTACGGCAAAAATGAGAACCTTAAACATAATACAGGGTACAAAACACAATCGAATTTGCCCATAGTAGGAAAACAGCATGTCAAGGATTTGGGAATAATGATGTCTGACGACCTAACGTTTAGGGAGCATAACCAAGCAAATATTGCGTCAGCCAGAAAAATGATCGGATGGATTACGAGAACTTTCAAATCCAGAGATCCCATCACAATGGTTGTACTCTTCAAGTCACTTGTGTTGTCCCGTCTTGAGTACTGCTCAGTACTCACTTCCCCCTTCAGAGCAGGAGAGATTGCTGAAATAGAGGGAATACAGAGAACATATACGGCACGCATAGACGAGATAAAACACCTAAATTATTGGGATCGTCTCAAAGCTCTCCAAATGTACTCACTAGAAAGGAGACGAGAGAGATACCAAATAATATACACATGGAAAATACTGGAGGGCCAGGTCCCAAATCTGCACAGGAAAATAACAACGTACTGGAGTGAACGATATGGAAGAAAATGCAGAATAGATCCAGTGAAGAGCAGAGGTGCCATAGGCACAATCACAGAACACTGTATAAACATCAGAGGTCCAGTGAAGAGCAGAGGTGCCATAGGCACAATCACAGAACACTGTATAAACATCAGAGGTCCAGTGAAGAGCAGAGGTGCCATAGGCACAATCAGAGAACACTGTATAAACATCAGAGGTCCAGTGAAGAGCAGAGGTGCCATAGGCACAATCAGAGAACACTGTATAAACATCAGAGGTCCAGTGAAGAGCAGAGGTGCCATAGGCACAATCAGAGAACACTGTATAAACATCAGAGGTCCAGTGAAGAGCAGAGGTGCCATAGGCACAATCAGAGAACACTGTATAAACATCAGAGGTCCAGTGAAGAGCAGAGGTGCCATAGGCACAATCAGAGAACACTGTATAAACATCAGAGGTCCAGTGAAGAGCAGAGGTGCCATAGGCACAATCAGAGAACACTGAATAAACATCAGAGGTCCAGTGAAGAGCAGAGGTGCCATAGGCACAATCAGAGAACACTGAATAAACATCAGAGGTCCAGTGAAGAGCAGAGNATCAGAGGTCCAGTGAAGAGCAGGGTGCCATAGGCACAATCAGAGAACACTGTATAAACATCAGAGGTCCAGTGAAGAGCAGAGGTGCCATAGGCACAATCAGAGAACACTGTATAAACATCAGAGGTCCAGTGAAGAGCAGAGGTGCCATAGGCACAATCAGAGAACACTGTATAAACATCAGAGGTCCAGTGAAGAGCAGAAGTGCCATAGGCACAATCAGAGAACACTGTATAAAAATCAGAGGTCCGCAGTTGTTCAACACCCTCCCAGTAACTATAAGAAATATTGCCGGAACAACCGTGGACATCTTCAAGACAAACTAGATAGTTTCCGCCAAGGTGTGCCGGACCAACCGGGCTGTGGTGGGTATATGGGCCTGCGGGCCGCTCCAAGCAACAGCCTGGTGGACCAAGTTATCACACATTAAAACCTGGCCCGGGGGCCAGGGGCCAGATTCACGAAGCAGTTACGCAAGCACTTACGAACCTGTACATCATTTCTCAAACTTTGGCGGCTGTATTTACAATTATTAAACAGTTAATGAGCTCAGAAGCACCAGGAGGCTGTTTATAACAATAACAATTGAGTGAGAAGTTTTCATGCTTGTAAACTGTTTAGTAATCGTAACCAAAGCCGACCAAGGTTGAGCAAAGATGTACAGCTTCGTAAGTACTTGCGTTAACTGCTTCGTGAATCTGGCCCCAGGTTCGGAGAGCAAAAGAACTCTCAGAACCGTCTGCAGGTAAGGTCCAGGCGAGGTGGGCACAGGTGTGCCAACACACCCGCTGTACAGAAGCACATAACCACCCCATACCTGGACCATACCTAGATACCTGGTTGATACCTGGTTGATACCTGGTTGATGGGGTTCTGGGAGTTCTACTACTCCCCATGCCCGGCCCGAGGCCAGGCTCGACTTGTGATAGCAAGAGTTAGAGAGAGTTTCAAGAATACTACTACTCCTCCCTGAGCCCGGCTTGAGGCCAGGCTCGACTTGTGATACCTTGATCCACCAGGCTGTTGCTTGGCCCCACACAACACAGCCTGGTCCCTCCACACACCATCACCACGGGAGCTCTTAATGACACCTAACATGATCACCGGTGACAATTATAAACAACCCGTCCATTAACTTCAGCATACACACCAATTAAAAACTCTGGCGCCGATGGCTTCAGGGTTCCCGGAAACACACACTGGCGCATTACCAACTGGCACGACGCACGCGCGCGCACGCACACACCAGCTAACTAAATTTGGAATGGTTTGGGACATTAATTTTAACATTTACACGAATGACGGCGCAAGTGTCATCACTGTCCTGTCTGTGTATCTTTCTCCCCCTAGCCGGTAACCCCCCCCCCCCTCCATCACACACACACACACACACACACACACACACACACACACACACACACACACACACACACACACACCCTCTACAGGCGGGACCAAACAGCCAAAGCTCAACCCCCGCAAGCACAACTAGGTGAGTACACAGACACACACACACACACACAGGGGGGCAGTGTAACACTGGGTGTAGCACAGGGGGCAGTGTAACACTGGGTGTAGCACAGGGGGGGGGGCAGTGTAACACTGGGTGTAGCACAGGGGGCAGTGTAACACTGGGTGTAGCACAGGGGGGCAGAGTGTAACACTGGGTGTAGCACAGGGGGGGGCAGTGTAACACTGGGTGTAGCACAGGGGGCAGTGTAACACTGGGTGTAGCACAGGGGGGGGGCAGTGTAACACTGGGTGTAGCACAGGGGGCAGTGTAACACTGGGTGTAGCACAGGGGGGGGGGGGGCAGTGTAACACTGGGTGTAGCACAGGGGGGCAGTGTAACACTGGGTGTAGCACAGGGGGGGCAGTGTGTAACACTGGGTGTAGCACAGGGGGGCAGAGTGTAACACTGGGTGTAGCACAGGGGGCAGTGTAACACTGGGTGTAGCACAGGGGGGGCAGTGTAACACTGGGTGTAGCACAGGGGGGCAGTGTAACACTGGGTGTAGCACAGGGGAGCAGAGTGTAACACTGGTGTAGCACAGGGGGGCAGTGTAACACTGGGTGTAGCACAGGGGGGGGCAGTGTAACACTGGGTGTAGCACAGGGGGGGGCAGTGTAACACTGGGTGTAGCACAGGGGGGCAGTGTAACACTGGGTGTAGCACAGGGGGGCAGTGTAACACTGGGTGTAGCACAGGGGGGGCAGTGTAACACTGGGTGTAGCACAGGGGGGCAGTGTAACACTGGGTGTAGCACAGGGGGGCAGAGTGTAACACTGGGTGTAGCACAGGGGGGCAGAGTGTAACACTGGGTGTAGCACAGGGGGGCAGTGTAACACTGGGTGTAGCACAGGGGGGCAGTGTAACACTGGGTGTAGCACAGGGGGGCAGAGTGTAACACTGGGTGTAGCACAGGGGGCCAGAGTGTAACACTGGGTGTAGCACAGGGGGGCAGTGTAACACTGGGTGTAGCACAGGGGGGCAGAGTGTAACACTGGGTGTAGCACAGGGGGGCAGAGTGTAACACTGGGTGTAGCACAGGGGGGCAGTGTAACACTGGGTGTAGCACAGGGGGGCAGTGTAACACTGGGTGTAGCACAGGGGGGGGCAGTGTAACACTGGGTGTAGCACAGGGGGGGCAGTGTAACACTGGGTGTAGCACAGGGGGGCAGTGTAACACTGGGTGTAGCACAGGGGCAGTGTAACACTGGGTGTAGCACAGGGAGCCAGAGTGTAACACTGGGTGTAGCACAGGGGGGCAGTGTAACACTGGGTGTAGCACAGGGGGGCAGTGTAACACTGGGTGTAGCACAGGGGGCAGTGTAACACTGGGTGTAGCACAGGGGGCAGTGTAACACTGGGTGTAGCACAGGGAGCCAGAGTGTAACACTGGGTGTAGCACAGGGGGGCAGTGTAACACTGGGTGTAGCACAGGGGGCAGTGTAACACTGGGTGTAGCACAGGGGGCAGTGTAACACTGGGTGTAGCACAGGGGGGGGCAGTGTAACACTGGGTGTAGCACAGGGGGGCAGTGTAACACTGGGTGTAGCACAGGGGGCGGAGTAACACTGGGTGTAGCACAGGGGGGCAGTGTAACACTGGGTGTAGCACAGGGGGGCAGTGTAACACTGGGTGTAGCACAGGGGGGCAGTGTAACACTGGGTGTAGCACAGGGGGGCAGTGTAACACTGGGTGTAGCACAGGGGGGCAGTGTAACACTGGGTGTAGCACAGGGGGGCAGTGTAACACTGGGTGTAGCACAGGGGGGCAGTGTAACACTGGGTGTAGCACAAGGGGGGCAGTGTAACACTGGGTGTAGCACAGGGGGGCAGTGTAACACTGGGTGTAGCACAGGGGGGCAGTGTAACACTGGGTGTAGCACAGGGGGGGCAGTGTAACACTGGGTGTAGCACAGGGGGCCAGAGTAACACTGGGTGTAGCACAGGGGGGCAGTGTAACACTGGGTGTAGCACAGGGGGGCAGTGTAACACTGGGTGTAGCACAGGGGGGCAGTGTAACACTGGGTGTAGCACAGGGGGCCAGAGTGTAACACTGGGTGTAGCACAGGGGGCCAGAGTGTAACACTGGGTGTAGCACAGGGGGGCAGTGTAACACTGGGTGTAGCACAGGGGGGCAGTGTAACACTGGGTGTAGCACAGGGGGGCAGTGTAACACTGGGTGTAGCACAGGGGGCAGTGTAACACTGGGTGTAGCACAGGGGGCAGTGTAACACTGGGTGTAGCACAGGGGGCAGTGTAACACTGGGTGTAGCACAGGGGGCAGTGTAACACTGGGTGTAGCACAGGGGGGCAGTGTAACACTGGGTGTAGCACAGGGGGGGGCAGTGTGTAACACTGGGTGTAGCACAGGGGGCAGAGTGTAACACTGGGTGTAGCACAGGGAGGCAGAGTGTAACACTGGGTGTAGCACAGGGGGGGGCAGTGTGTAACACTGGGTGTAGCACAGGGAGGCAGTGTAACACTGGGTGTAGCACAGGGGGGCAGTGTAACACTGGGGGGCAGTGTAACACTGGGTGTAGCACAGGGGGCAGTGTAACACTGGGTGTAGCACTGGGGGCAGTGTAACACTGGGTGTAGCACAGGGGGGCAGTGTAACACTGGGTGTAGCACAGGCAGGGCAGTGTAACACTGGGTGTAGCACAGGGGGGGCAGTGTAACACTGGGTGTAGCACAGGGGGGCAGTGTAACACTGGGTGTAGCACAGGGGGGCAGTGTAACACTGGGTGTAGCACAGGGGGGCAGTGTAACACTGGGTGTAGCACAGGGGGGGCAGTGTAACACTGGGTGTAGCACTGGGGGCAGCAGTGTAACACTGGGTGTAGCACAGGGGGGCAGTGTAACACTGGGTGTAGCACAGGGGGGGCAGTGTAACACTGGGTGTAGCACAGGGGGCAGTGTAACACTGGTGTAGCACAGGGGGGGGCAGTGTAACACTGGGTGTAGCACAGGGGCCAGTGTAACACTGGGTGTAGCACAGGGGGGGCAGTGTAACACTGGGTGTAGCACAGGGGGGGCAGTGTAACACTGGGTGTAGCACAGGGAGGCAGAGTGTAACACTGGGTGTAGCACAGGGGGGGGCAGTGTAACACTGGGTGTAGCACAGGGGGCCAGAGTAACACTGGGTGTAGCACAGGGGGGCAGTGTAACACTGGGTGTAGCACAGGGGGCAGTGTAACACTGGGTGTAGCACAGGGGGGCAGTGTAACACTGGGTGTAGCACAGGGGGGCAGTGTAACACTGGGTGTAGCACAGGGGGGCAGTGTAACACTGGGTGTAGCACAGGGGGGGCAGTGTAACACTGGGTGTAGCATAGGGGGCAGTGTAACACTGGGTGTAGCACAGGGGGGGCAGTGTAACACTGGGTGTAGCACAGGGGGAGGCAGTGTAACACTGGGTGTAGCACAGGGGGAGCAGTGTAACACTGGGTGTAGCACAGGGGGGCAGTAAAACACTGGGTGTAGCACAGGGGGGGGCAGTGTAACACTGGGTGTAGCACAGGGGGGCAGTGTAACACTGGGTGTAGCACAGGGGGGCAGTGTAACACTGGGTGTAGCACAGGGGGGGCAGTGTAACACTGGGTGTAGCACAGGGGGGCAGTGTAACACTGGGTGTAGCACAGGGGGGCAGAGTGTAACACTGGGTGTAGCACAGGGGGGGCAGTGTAACACTGGGTGTAGCACAGGGGGCAGTGTAACACTGGGTGTAGCACTGAGGGCAGTGTAACACTGGGTGTAGCACAGGGGGGGCAGTGTAACACTGGGTGTAGCACAGGGGGGGCAGTGTAACACTGGGTGTAGCACAGGGGGCAGTGTAACACTGGGTGTAGCACAGGGGGGCAGTGTAACACTGGGTGTAGCACAGGGGGGCAGTGTAACACTGGGTGTAGCACAGGGGGGGGGGCAGTGTAACACTGGGTGTAGCACTGGGGGGCAGTGTAACACTGGGTGTAGCACAGGGGGGCAGTGTAACAATGGGTGTAGCACAGGGGGGCAGTGTAACACTGGGTGTAGCACAGGGGGCAGTGTAACACTGGGGTAGCACAGGGGGCAGTGTAACACTGGGTGTAGCACAGGGGCCAGTGTAACACTGGGTGTAGCACAGGGGGGGCAGTGTAACACTGGGTGTAGCACAGGGGGGGCAGTGTAACACTGGGTGTAGCACAGGGGGGCAGTGTAACACTGGGTGTAGCACAGGGGGCAGTGTAACACTGGGTGTAGCACAGGGGGGCAGTGTAACACTGGGTGTAGCACAGGGGGGCAGTGTAACACTGGGTGTAGCACAGGGGGCAGTGTAACACTGGGTGTAGCACAGGGGGGCAGTGTAACACTGGGTGTAGCACAGGGGGGGCAGTGTGTAACACTGGGTGTAGCACAGGGGGGCAGAGTGTAACACTGGGTGTAGCACAGGGAGGCAGAGTGTAACACTGGGTGTAGCACAGGGGGGGGCAGTGTGTAACACTGGGTGTAGCACAGGGAGGCAGTGTAACACTGAGTGTAGCACAGGGGGCAGTGTAAACTGGGGGGCAGTGTAACACTGGGTGTAGCACAGGGGGCAGTGTAACACTGGGTGTAGCACTGGGGGCAGTGTAACACTGGGTGTAGCACAGGGGGGCAGTGTAACACTGGGTGTAGCACAGGCAGGGCAGTGTAACACTGGGTGTAGCACAGGGGGGGCAGTGTAACACTGGGTGTAGCACAGGGGGGGCAGTGTAACACTGGGTGTAGCACAGGGGGGCAGTGTAACACTGGGTGTAGCACAGGGGGGCAGTGTAACACTGGGTGTAGCACAGGGGGGGGGCAGTGTAACACTGGGTGTAGCACTGGGGGGCAGTGTAACACTGGGTGTAGCACAGGGGGGCAGTGTAACACTGGGTGTAGCACAGGGGGGGCAGTGTAACACTGGGTGTAGCACAGGGGGCAGTGTAACACTGGGTGTAGCACAGGGGGG
>WNGS01130408.1:0-7500 GCA_020271785.1 Procambarus virginalis
TGTACATACCAGTTGCGTTGCTCCTGGGAGTATGGGTCGAGTCACTTCTGGGGGGTGAGTTTTCAGTTGTATCTAGTCCTGGGGACCATTCAGGCTTGTTTGCATTTGTGTTCCTCACGTGTTGCCCCAAAAAATGAGGTGATTTGATAAAATGCTATGCCCAAGATAACCATCCAGGTGCCGGCGGGGAAGTGGTTCATATAGCCTTGGCTATCACTTCCTTATGTCCGGTCGTGATGGTCAAGTGGTTTAAGGCATCCCTGTACATACCAGTTGCGTTGCTCCTGGGAGTATGGGTTCGAGTCACTTCTGGGGTGTGAGTTTTCAGTTGTATCTAGTCCTGGGGACCATTCAGGCTTGTTTGCATTTGTGTTCCTCACGTGTTGCCCCAAAAAATGAGGTGATTTGATAAAATGCTATGCCCAAGATAACCATCCAGGTGCCGGCGGGAAGTGGTTCATATAGCCTCGGCTATCACTTCCTTATGTCCGGTCGTGATGGTCAAGTGGTTTAAGGCATCCCTGTACATACCAGTTGCGTTGCTCCTGGGAGTATGGGTTCGAGTCACTTCTGGGGTGTGAGTTTTCAGTTGTATCTAGTCCTGGGGACCATTCAGGCTTGTTTGCATTTGTGTTCCTCACGTGTTGCCCCAAAAATGAGGTGATTTGATAAAATGCTATGCCCAAGATAACCATCCAGGTGCCGGCGGGGAAGTGGTTCATATAGCCTCGGCTATCACTTCCTTATGTCCGGTCGTGATGGTCAAGTGGTTTAAGGCATCCCTGTACATACCAGTTGCGTTGCTCCTGGGAGTATGGGTTCGAGTCACTTCTGGGGTGTGAGTTTTCAGTTGTATCTAGTCCTGGGGACCATTCAGGCTTGTTTGCATTTGTGTTCCTCACGTGTTGCCCCAAAAAATGAGGTGATTTGATAAAATGCTATGCCCAAGATAACCATCCAGGTGCCGGCGGGGAAGTGGTTCATATAGCCTCGGCTATCACTTCCTTATGTCCGGTCGTGATGGTCAAGTGGTTTAAGGCATCCCTGTACATACCAGTTGTGTTGCTCCTGGGAGTATGGGTTCGAGTCACTTCTGGGGTGTGAGTTTTCAGTTGTATTAGTCCTGGGGACCATTCAGGCTTGTTTGCATTTGTGTTCCTCACGTGTTGCCCCAAAAATGAGGTGATTTGATAAAATGCTATGCCCAAGATAACCATCCAGGTGCCGGCGGGAAGTGGTTCATATAGCCTCGGCTATCACTTCCTTATGTCCGGTCGTGATGGTCAAGTGGTTTAAGGCATCCCTGTACATACCAGTTGCGTTGCTCCTGGGAGTATGGGTTCGAGTCACTTCTGGGGTGTGAGTTTTCAGTTATATATATATATATATATATATATATATATATATATATATTATATATATATATATATATATATATATATATATATATATTGTCGGGGTGTCACGGTTCTTGTTAGTGAAGGGTTAAAGCAACTGTAGACTGGATCTCCTCTTCAGGTGGTTGCTCCGACAATAACCCTTACTCACCGTCGTTCTACGGGTCTTCCCTCGATCCTCTAGGCTACACTGCACGCCCCGGAGAGTACCCCAGTCGATCTCACAACCGGCCTAAAGTTGCAAGATGAGTGGAGGCACAGATTGTTCCCTCAATCTGTGGACCGCCCCAACACAGAACTCTTACACAGCCTTCAAGGTCGCCAACTGGTGTTTTTTGGTGTCCAGTAACACTGCAGTGGTGAGGTGTAATTGTGGTAATTGTGGTAAGAGCAATTTCAAATAGTGTGGTCTCAGGCAAGTCACTCTGTTTTACTTCCTTACACGGTCACAAGATAAATGGAGGGGATGATATCAATCACCAAAGAGTTTTGGTATTTTACTTAAAAGACAACGATAAATATATATGCATCAATGTATCAGGAACAATGTATGACAACTGCTCAATCCGTAGCAGAATAATCTGGAGCGCACAGATATGGCAACACCCGACAGCGCCTCGTGTCACCTGTCAGGTATCAGCTGACCGGGGCCCTCGCGATCATGAGAACAGACTAGTACTTGTTTTCTAATTCTATCACGATCCCCGTTTATTTAACTTTTCACAAAACACTGTATTTAACATTCACATGGCATACTTATGATTTCACTGGCCTCACGATCAATATCTTATTCACACTGCACTCACAGTGACTTTTCAAAGTACCAAAAGATTACTCTATTCTTAATAATATTTACTGTGAATGCACTCGCTTGATCACTGAACTTTTCTTTATATCTATACTTTCTCTTAAAGAGATATCACTGGCAATCACTTCACGTATATGATATTATTCAGTACACAGGCATGTACATAGATAAATCAGTAATCAAATTACAGGCATATATATATATAATCATGAAGATCAATACACAGGCATTTATATCAATAAATCATGGAGATCAACACACGGCATTTATATCAATAGATCATAGAGATCAACACACAGGCATTTATATCAATAGATCATAGAGATCAACACCAGGCATTTATATCAATAAATTCTAGGCTCATAGCCTAACACCAATATCTGGTTTACTACCAATATAATAATAATAATCACAGGAAATTAATATAGTCACAGTAAATTCCTTGATGAATCCTGGTGCTCGCACACACCCACACATAGATATATATGTAAACTGATACTGTGAGCGATCTGGGTAGCCTCACCACACACTGTGCTCTCTGTGACTTAGACTCAGGTGAGACTTGCTCACGACATAAAATATCCTGACAAGAAATATATAGCTAACTAAAGGGGAAATGGGAGGGTAACTGTAAACACCTACTTCACCTATCCTAGGATGACAGTTGGGTTGTAGCTCCTGGTCCAGGCTCTCGCCTCGTACACCCTCCAGAAACACAAGCCCACGCCTTAGGATTTTCGCGTCTCGCCGCTTTCTGTACACTGCAGGTCCGTGCTTCTTCCCTACAGTACGTCGCCGGGTTGAAGTCGGTCTCCTGGCCGTCAACTTTCCTCCCAACTACGGCAGCCAGCCTACGTCTCGGCGGTCGTCGCACATTTCCCAAATAGTCCTTGTCACTGTACTCCCAGAGGAACTGCCTCTCACCACTACGAAGTCACTGTGAAATTATCAGCCATCGCAGACGATACTGCTTAAGCTCCACACGCACAGCACCCGACTTCAGAGCACTTGAAGCTCACTTCACTGTCAATTCCCTCGTCGTCTAGATATGTTACTAGGTATTTGGGAAGACTTCTCGACGTGCTTCCAACTGTTGACTCGTAGGGTTCCACAAAGGTATGGTTACTGTCAAACTTGACAGGATCGTCGATCACACGTTCAACCAAGTTGACAAGGTGGTCAACTCGATTCACTCACGGTGGATTGGCCCGGCCACTAAGCTGTCTCTTATACTGGTGAACTGCCAAGGACGTCACACGTCGATGCCCGGCCCACTTCTTGCAACGCACCTGTTCCGGAGCACTTGTTGCTCAATATTCTGTCAATTCCTTATCTGAGCCACATCTGGGTTGTAGGAAGACCTCACAGAATGCGCGCTAACAACTGGAGACTCTACATCCACCGGAGTTCGGTAAATCCATCACTCTGACAGGATGACCGATCACACGTCCTGCCTCTCGGACGTGTCGTGAAAGACTGGTAACGCTAAGGCGCCACCACGGCTGGACTCCCCCTGCCTATGTGACGTCACATTTTCCAAAGTTGGTTTTCATTGGCTCCCAGTGCCACGTCGCTGACGGTGACCAATCTGGCGACACTGACGTCACACAGTTTTGGCAGGAGAACAGACTCACCAGCGCCATTTTGGCTCCCTAAAGGGCCTATCCCACAGGCCAAAATGTTCTTATTTCACAAATTTCTCGGCTCTTCGAGAATACTACTCTCTCCCACATATGTTCAATTGATGCCTGCAATGTAGAGAACGCTCGGTAATAGTGGACATGACTCTTACAGCAGGCGTGGGATAATTAGAAGGGGGGAACACCGTCACAATATATATATATATATGTTGTACCTAGTAGCCAGAACGTCGTACTCGGCCTACTATGCAAGGCCCGATTTGCCTAATAAGCCAAGTTTTCCTGAATTAATATATTTTCTCTATTTTTTTCTATGAAATGATAAAGCTACCCATTTCATTATGTATGAGGTCATTTTTTTTTATTGGAGTTAAAATTAACATTGAGATATGACTGAACCTAACCAACCCTACCTAACCTAACCTAACTTATCTTTATAGGTTAGGTAGCCGAAAAAGTTAGGTTAGGTTAGGTTTGGTAGGTTAGGTAGTCGAAAAACAATTAATTCATGAAAACTTGGCTTATTAGGCAAATCGGGCCTTGCATAGTAGGCTGAGAAGTGCATTCTGGCTACTAGGTACGACATATATATTATATATATATATATATATTATATATATATAGATATAGATTATAGATATATATATATATATATATATATTTATATTATCTATATATATATATATATATATATATATATATATATATATATATATATATCATTGAATATGAACGCATATTCTGTATTTACTATCTTCTGATTTAGGGCTTCTATCCCTCTAACTATTTTCTTAGCATCAGGGCTTAGCTGAAATAGGAGTTCTCCAAAACTCATTTTCGTAATTTCAAGGTGAAGAAAAGAAGTGAATTACTATAGAATGTATTACACTTATTTATACAATTTGCACAACGTTTCGAACCTCCATGGTTCATTCTCAAGTGAAGAGATTTTCTTTATTGTCTTGTCACCTGACCGCACTGGGTCAGGTGACAAGTCAATAAAGGTGAAAACATGGGGGGATACATAAGGGATAAATGTGGGGTGAAACATAAGAACATAAGAATAGAGGTAACTGCAGAAGGCCTATTGGCCCATACGAGGCATCTCCTATCTACATACAAAGATTAATCAATTGTAATTGGCCTGTTATGTTGAACAGTGTCTTCCGTGTTGGCATCGTTATGTTCTGGTCTTGTCCTTACTCTCATGGTGGGTAGAGTAAATAGTTCCGTGATTTGGGTGTTCATGGAAGGTTGTTCTATTCTTATGTGAATTTCTTCAAAAATTTGTAATCTTCTTGCATCTTGGGTTTTGTCTATTATACAGTATTTTTGTTCAACATTTCTCTTGTTTGGGTGATGTCATGGGCTTGTCTCATGTGATTCCTGGGGGCACCGGATTGAAGATGGCATGTCAAACGCCTCGTTAGCTTGGTCGACGTCATACCTATGTACTTAGATTGAAAGTTACATCCTTCGTGGGGGCAAGTGTACATGTATACAACGCTTGACTGCTGTAGAGGGTTCTCCGTCGGCTTCGGGCTGTTTTTGATAAGGAGTTCGGAAGTCTTCTTGGTTTTGTAGAATATTATCAGGTTTATGTTTTGGTTAGTAGTAATGCTTTTTACTCCTTTACGGATTATTTCTTTCATTATTATTCCTCTTTTATATGTTCACTGTGCATGGTGATTTGTAATATAATTTTATTGGAGGTACTGTGGTTTCTGTTCTAGGTTCAGGATTATACCAACGGTCCAAGTGTCTTCTTATAGCAGCGTTTATTTCTGCGTTGCTATATCCGTTGTTCACCAATACCTGAGTTTACTCTTTCAAACTCTCTACTCACGTTGCTCCATTCAGAGCAGTGGGTAAGCGCTGGACGAATATAGACATTAAGAACACTGCTTTGTATCTTTGGAGGCACTCACTTCTACCGTTCAGGCATAATCCTATGTTGGTGGGCTTCGTATATACGTTGGTGCTTAAAGAGGTTTCCTGCTTTTGTTATTAGTCATCCGCGAAGGCAGACTGTTATTTTCACTATTTTCATGTGTAAATCGAGTACTGACTCTCTCTCTCTCTAGATGGCTTTTTAGATCAATTAGTTCATCTGAGTCTTTTACTATTACGAAATATGTCATCTACATAACGGCAATATACAGTTGGTTTTTGTCTGCTACTGAAGACTCTGTCTTCGATGGTTTCCCATATAAAAATTAGCAAATAAACTCCTAAGGGGGAGCCCATTGCTACTCCGTCTATTTGTAAAACAAGTCTCCTTGTGGACTGATGAAAGGGGCTTCCTTTTTACTGCTTCGAGAAGAGTCTTCAGTGTGGCTCAGATATGTCTATTTGGGGGTGCTGCTCTGTGTCTGTATACTCTGTCCAGTATCATGTCCTATGGTTGTGTCGACTGGGACTTTGTAAATAGAGATTCGAACGTCCAGGGAAGATGATTCCATCGGGCTGAGTATAATTTGATTACTTCTAGGAAATCTGCTGATGATTGTAGAATATACTTACTTGGAGTGTATGGAGTTAGGAGTTCATTGAGTCGTTGTGCCAGGTGATAGGTTGGAGTTGGTACTTGGCTGATTATAGGGCGTAGTGGGTTTCCCTGGTTTGTGTGTCTTAACATTGCCATAGGCATATCCTAACCATAGTCGCCTTTAAGTTTATTGAAATGCACCTACCTTTCTTTGCGTTGATTGCTGTAATTGTTTTGTTTACTTTTCCGCTCATTAATGTCTTCCACAGGGTTTCCTCGTGATTCTTGAAATATTGAGTCATCCATAAGGTGTTCGCTAATTTTGTTCATGTATTCTTGGGTAGGAATCAGTACATATGCTGCTGTCTTGTCAGCTTTTCTTATTGTTTACGTCTTTAAGATTTTTTAGTGTTTGTTGCTGCTTCTTGAGTCGTGGGTTAAGATTGTAGATGATATGTGTCCTCGTTTTTTCCCGCTGTCTGCTAGTAGTTCGCCTGAAGTGGTGTCAGTGGTGATGACTTTTTTGTTGCTCTTCCTAGCTTATGAGATGTGTCAGAACATTTCAAATTTCCAGGTGTTTTAAGACTGCATAACTTTGGTTTAGATATGAACCTAAATATCTAAACCAAAGATGCATCTATCTAAACCAAAGATGCATCAAAAACGCCTGGAAATCGAAATTGCTCTGGACGACATCCATAAGCTAGAAGACAACTAAAAAGTCATCACCACTGACACACATTCAGGCTGAACTACTAGGCAGAAGCGGGGAAAAACGAGGAACATATTCATTACAATCTTAACTCCCACGACTCAAAGAGCAGCAAAACAACTAAAAATCTGAAAGACGTGTAACAATATAGAAAAGCCGACAAGACAGCCGCATATGTATTGATTCCTACCCAAGAATACCTTGAGTATACCTTGAGGTGCTCCGGGGCTTATCGTCCCCGCGGCCCGGTCATCGACCAGGCCACTCCTGGTTGCGGGATCTGATCAACCAGGCTGAAGTGACGCGGCTGTCGCAGCCTGACGTATGAGTCACAGCCTGGTTGATCAGGTATCCTTGTGGAGGTGACTTATCCAGTTCTCTCTTGAACACTGTGAGGTGGTTTGCAGTTATGTCCCTTATTGTGTAGTGGGAAGCGTGTTTGAACAGTCTCGGCC
>WNGS01130413.1:0-11689 GCA_020271785.1 Procambarus virginalis
GTCCTTCATGAAAACGGCCAGAGAGAGATCTAGCAGTTGATATCACACCAAACCTGTCTCCTGAAGCCCATACAAAAAGAATAACATCGGCGGCGTATGCAAGGTTGGCTAAAATCAGAACAGCCTTCAGGAACCTGTGTAAGGAATCATTCAAAACCTTGTATACCATATATGTAAGACCAATCCTGGAGTATGCGGCCCCAGCATGGAGCCCGTATTGTCAAGTATATGAAGAAGCTGGAAAGAGTTCAGAAGTATGCTTCTAGTCTAGTTCCAGAACTAAGAGGCATGGGATAAGATGAAAGGCTGCGAAAAATGCACCTCACTACTCTTTAAGACAGAAGAGTAAGGGGAGACATGATCATACCTACCAAATTCTCAGAGGAATTGACAAGGTAGTATTGTGGATTGGGGTTGTCGTTGATCCTTCTTTATGGACAACCCAAAACTCGGTAGAGTGCTTATACTTTACCAGGAGATCACCCTGGGCGCTTCTGGCTCTTGGAGAGGGGATCAACGTCACATGCTTAAGGGATGCGGCTCCAATACTTAGCCTCGTTGTCACGTGCACACACCACTCGAGCCTCCGTGACTCCCCACTCTCTCCTTATGTGATATGATCTCCTCAATCCCCTTTGACTTATTAGCATTCCCTTCTACCCTGTCCACAGCTGTGGTTCTTGGTTCTTTCTCTCTCTCTCCTTCTTTCCTACTTCCTGGGAAGCCTCACTAGGACAAGGGCGAACACCAGCAAATTTGAATACATTTACTGGACAAAGCACATACACATACATACACACACATATAATGATAATAATGAATCCTACACTATACTATTTCAGTCAGGTTGCACTCCAACACCATCAGAACTCTATCATCTGCTTATCAAGTGGTATCCTATCTCCTGATTCACCACCTAATACTACCAACCTCCTCAAGTAGGTCAAGTCTTATAACACAATGTTGCACTATCAGCAAGAGAATATATATATATATCTATAAACATGTACAAGAAAACCAGCGTATGAATGCAATAACATAAATGTTAGTATAAACGTTCCTTGATATACAACAATGATCAATCGATCCCTCTATCAGTCCTAGAACACATCTGTATGTCTCTGCAGGTAATCCAGCCTACGACTGTAACTCTATACTTCAGTATAAGTACTCCTTGGCACAAAAATGGCAAATAATCACTCACCTTTCACTGCGTCTTGCACGCTAATGACAACCAAACACTCTACCAACTCCCTACAAGTAATCAACCAGAACTTCCCTTCCACATCTGGAAGTTCACTACCCTGACATCTTCAGGTTCTTCCGGGTTTAACTACCAGGATCCTCCGCAGCTCTCCTGGCTGCTACACCATGAAGTTTCCTCGAATAGAACTGGAGTTTCGCCACTCGTATTACAGAAGCACGTGACACTCCTCTTCACTGCTTCTCCTCACACCTCGAGGTTCTACTCTTCACTGTGGGGGCTACTCTTCCTCAGAGTACACTACTCCTTCAACAGCCTTGGAATCTCTTCAACTCACTCTACTGGCTCGAAGTTCTCAGCAACTTCTTCTAAAGACAAACCTGCAACCCTTTGACACGCCAATAAAAACGTTTCCTCTTAAACACATAAACGCAAATAACCACACAATATGTTTGCATCCAACATCTATCTGCTCTCTACATACTGTGAGAGTGGACTTCCCCGTTTGGGCTGGGCCATGCTCCGCTCGGCCAGGCGGCCTTCGAGGCAGCTACCTCGCCAGGAGCTGGGCTCCCTCAGTCATCTGCCAGTGCTCAGAGGAGATGGACGTCGCTCCGTCCTCAAGGACGTTCCTCCATCTCCACTCTCTTATTTTAGGCCTTCTGCCTTACCAAAACATATCTAATCAATAAACATTCGCTACTGTCGCTGGGCACACGATCAACTACAAGTAATCACTATAAACTGGCTTAAACTCGTGCTTACCACAGATTGTCTAGTCGAGGGCGCTCTCCTCTGACGGAGTCTGATTAAGATGCTCCCAAGGCTCACGTTAATGTCTCTGAGCGGCTTAACAAACTCTCCTTGCCGTCCAGGACTTGAGACCTCACGTTCCCAGCTCGATTCCACAGCTGGAACGTCTGCACACTTCTTTCCTCTTGAAGGTATATCACACAGGGGGTTCCTCTCTAACGGGAGCTCAAACGGAGCGCAGCTTCCCCTCGCGACGTCTGGTACTCAAGTGGGGTCAAAGCCCTTTCGAAGCGAGCCTCACGCCTCCAGCAAATTATCCACATCTCCTAACCAGTCATTTATCTATTTTCTTATTCACTGCCCATACTCTTAAACTCTCTGTAAAATTTACCCAAATATTTTTACATATGAATCTTTACCTCTATATTTCCTAGACCTTCTAATCAGGTCAGGCTTGATAGAATAATTCTCAAAGGGGAGACTCGTTTTTCGGCTGCCTGGGATCATAAGAGTAGTTAAGGATATACTGTTTAACACGAGGGGTATGCGAACAAGGGGACAGAGGGGGAAAATGAGTACCCATATGAGCCACAGGGACGCTAGAAAGAACTTTTTCAGTGTCAGAGTAGTTAACAGATGGTATGCATTGGACAGCGACGTGGTGGAGGCAGACTCAATACACAGTTTCAAATGTAGTTATGACAGAACCCAGATGGCTCAGGAATCTGTAAACCTGTTATTGACTGCTGAGAGGCGGGACAAAGAGCCAGAGTTCGACCCCCGCAAGCACAACTCGGTGAGTACACACACACACACACACACACACACACACACACACACACACACACACACACACACACACACACACACACACACACACACACACACACACACACACATTCACGCACAGTATGAAAGCAAAGTATGTGAGCACACAGGGCATGTATGAAAGCACAGGAACTGAACAAATGGGCGTGGAGGACCTTACGAAATAACAAAACACCAGACAGTAGAGAGAGATACCAGAGAACCACACTAACGAGTATGTTAGTGTGAGAAGAGAAGCTAAGTAAAAGTATGAAAATTATATTGCTAATGAAGCCAAGACCGAACCAAAGCTACTACATAGTCACATCAGGAGGAAAACAACAGTGATGATGAAACAGGTGACGAAAATTAGAACGGGTGAGGACAGGTACACAGAGAATGACAAAGAGGTGTGTGAAGAACTCAATAAGAGGTTCCAGGAGGTCTTTACAATTGAACAAGGAGAGGTCACTGCGCTAGGAGAGGTGGCAGTAAACCAGGCGGCCTTGGAAGGGTTCGAAATTACAAGAAATGAGGTCAAGAGGCACCAATTGGATCTGGACGAGAAAGGCTGTAGGCCTAGACGGAATCTCACCACGGGAATTGAAAGAGTGTGCAGGAGCGCTTTGCTTGCCACTCTCCACAGTGTATAGTAAGTCACTGGAAATGGGAGACCTACCAGAAATATGGCAGACGACAAGTGTAGTCCCAATATACAAAAAGGGTGCCAGACAAAAGGCACTGAACTACAGGCCCTTGTCCTTAACTTGTATACCATGCAAGGTGATGGAGAAGAAAAAATTAGTAAAACATCTGGAGAGAAGGGACTTCATGACAACCCATCAACATGAACTCAGAGAGGGTAAATCTTGCCTTACAGGCTTAATAGAATTCTACGATCAGGTGACAAAGATTAGGCAAGAAAGAGAAGAATGGGAGGACTACATTTTTTTGGAGTGTCGGAAAGCCTTTGACACAGTACCTCATAAATGGATGATGCATAAGATGGAGAAGCAGGTAGGAGTAACTGGTAGGGCGCTCCAGTGGATAAGGAAGTTATCCTTCGTAAGCAATAGGAAGCAGAGAGTTACAGTGAGGGGTGAGACCTCAGATTGGCATGAAGTCACCAGTGGAGTCCCACAGGGCTCTTTACTCGGACCTATCCTGTTTCTGATATACACAAATGATCTCCCAGGAGGTATAGACTCATTCCTCTCAATGTTTGCTGACGACGCCATAATTATGAGAAGGATGAAGATAGAAGAGGACAGCTTGAGGTTTCAGGAAGACCTGGACAAGCTGCAAGAATGGTGTAACAAATGGTTGTTAGAGTTTAACCCAAGCAAATGCAATGTAATGAAGATAGGCGCAAGGAGCAGGAGACCAGATACAAGGTATTATTTGGGAGATGAAATACTTCAAGTGTCTGAGAGAGAGAAAGACCTGGGGGTTGATATCACGCCAGAGCTGTCCCCTGAAGCTCATATCAAGAGGATAACATACGCAGCATATGCCAGATTGGCTAACATAAGAACGGCCTTTAGAAACATGTGTAAGAAATATTTCAGAACTTTGTATACTGCCTATGTCAGACCAATTCTGGAGTATGCGGCTCCAGCATGAAGTCCATATCTAGTCACGCATAAGAATAAACTGGAAAAGGTTCAAAAGTTTGCCACCAGACTAGTACCCGAACTGAGGGGTATGAGCTACGAGGAGAGGCTACGGGAATTAAACCTCACGTCACTTGGAGACAGAAGAGTTAGAGGGGACATGATCACCACATACAAGATTCTCAGAGGAATTGATAGGGTTGATAAAGACAGGCAATTTACCACAAGGGGCACACGCACTAGGGGACACAGGTGGAAATTGAATGCCCAAATGAGCCATAGAGACGATAGAAAGTATTTTTTTCAGTGTCAGAGTAGTAGACAAAATGGAAGTGATATTGTGGAGGCTGCCTCCATACACAGTTTCAAGAAAAGATATGATAGAGCCCAGTAGGCTCAGGAACCTGTACATTAGTTGATTGACTGTTGTGAAGGCAGGACCAAAGAGCCAGAGTTCAACTCCCTCAAGTACAATTAGGTAAGTACACACACACACACACAGAATAATATAGGAAAATGGGATATTTATTTATTTATATATTTAATTATTTATTTGTTATACAAAAAAAATTATTATTGACAATTAGTGTTCAATGTTTCCAAAGGCCTAAGAAATCAGTCGGCGGCTGGTCCGACCAACTTTTTGTAACTTCACACAGTAACGTCCTGAAGTGCCTCTGCGAGGTCATCCGTGTTGCTTAGTCCACGGGCCTCTAGTTTTTGGTCCCTCTTTTTGTGAAACAAAATCATTGTTTTGGTGAGCTGGCATTGTTGCTCAAATATTTGTTGTTGCAGCTCTTTTTCTTTTTGTTTATAATATTCCAGTTCCCGACGTTTGTGTTCATAGTTTATTGCAGCCATTTCACATTGTTTACATGCAGTTTCCTGCTGTTTGCGGCCGCTTTCTAGCCATCCCTCGAAAGACTGATCATTTTCTAGCCATCTCATGAAGGACTCTTCTTCATCGACTTCGTTAGATGACGCAGTCATTGTTGACTTCGTCATAGCTCGGAGGTTGAAGGAGTCTTCAGATGAATTCAAGAGATACATTGTCCTTTATGAAGTATTGTTTGTAAGGCTTTGCCATATGACAGAGGAATAAAAAATATCTAAGATAGAGAAAAATTAGTGAGGGAGTTGTAAAAATTTTTACAGGAAGGGATATGTTGTGGTGACGATGATGAGCGAAGGCGTAGTCATGGTGATGATGATGGGAGTGTAGTTATGGGGCGATGATGATGGAAGTGTATTAATATAGTGATAATGATGGGAGTGTAGTAATGTGGTGATGATGATGATGATGGGAGAGTAGTAATGTACTGATGAAGTTGGCGGGAGGGGTAATGTAATGATGATTGTGAAAGTGGAGTAATGTGTGATCATGATGAGAGTGGAGTAATGTGATGATGATGATAGGAGTTGAGTAATATGGTGATGATGATGGCAGTGAAGAAATAAAGTGATGATGATGAGTGGAGTAATTTTGTTATGATGATAATAGTGGAGTAATGTGGTGATACTGATGAGAGTGAAGTAATGTGGTGATGACGGGAGTGGAGTAATGTAGTGATGATGATGCGAGTGGAGTAATGGGGTGATGCTCTTCGAAGTAGAGTAATGTAATGATGATAATGAGAGTGTATTAATGCAGTGATGATGATGATGGGAGTGGGGTAATGTGGTGATAGTGATGGGAGTAGAGTAGGCATCCATCAGTCTCAGGAGTAATGTGGTGATAAGGGTGAGAGTGGTGATGATGATGGGAGTGAAGTAATGTGGTGATGATGATCGAAGTAGAGTAATGTGGTGATGATGATCGAAGTAGAGTAATGTGGTAATGATGATAAGTGTGTAGTAATGTTATGATGATGATGGTAGTGTAGTAATGTGGTGATTATTGTGGGAGTGTAGTAGCCGTGGTGATGAAGTTGGGAGTGTATTAGTCGTGAGGATGTTTTAGGGAGTGTAGTAATGTGGGGATGATGATGGGAGTGTAATACTTTGATGATAATGATGATAAGAGTGTAATACTGTGATGATAATGATGAAATGGAGTAATGTGGTGAGGATGATGGGAGTGTAGTAATGTGGTGATAATGATAGGAGTGTGGTAATGAGGTGAAGATGATGGGATTGAAGTAATGTGATGAATATGATGACAGTGTAGTAATATAGTGATGATAATGGGAATGAAGTAATGTTGTGATGAGGATGGGAGTGATGTAATGTGGTGATGATGTTTGGAGTGTAGTAGTAATAGTGATGATGATGGATTTGTTGTGATGATGCTGGGAGTAGAGCAATGTAGTGATGATGATGGGAGTGTAATAATGTTAAAATGATGATGGGAGTGAAGTAATGTTGTGATGATGATGAACTTGTAGTAATGTGGTAATCATTATGGGAATGTCCTGATTCGGTTATGATGTTGGGAGTTGAATAATGTAGGGATGATGATGGGAGTGTAGTAATGTTGTGATGATGTTATGAGTGAAGAAATGTTGTGATGATGATTTGAGTGAGTTAGTCGTGGTGATGATGTTCATAGTCGTGATGATGTTGTTGGGAGTGTAGTAATGTGGTGATGATGATGATGAGAGTGGAGTAATGTTGTGATGATAATGGGAGTAAAGTTACGTGGTGATAATGATGATGTGAGTGTAGTAATGTGGTAATGATGGTGATAATGATGGTGATGATATTGGGAGTGAGGTAATGTGGTGATTTTTTTTTTTTGCAGGGATATTCCTGCGTGGGCCCTAAACCTCTGGCTGGCCCACTAAGTGTTGCTTGTTTCTGTTTTACTTGGGCGGAGTATGAGTTTTTATGATTCGTATGGTCGCTTCAGTAAGATTTTGCCATTTGTGTTTAAAAACTTCTTCTGCTCTGTTGAATCTAAGTTGAAATCCTAATGGGTTTTTAACTGTGCAAATGTGATGATGATGTTAGGAGTGTAGTAATGTTGTGATGATGATAGGAGTGTAGTAGTCGTGGTGATGATGTTCGAAGTGTTTCTCTTGAGGTTATCATCTGATGATTTCGTGGCTTAGCGTCCCCACGGCCCGGTCCTTGACCAGGCCTCCTGTTTGTTACAACCCCCCCCCCCGCTCCCCAGGAAGCAGCCCGTAGCAGCCTGATGTTGGTGGGAGTGTAATAATGTGGTGATGTCGATGGTAATATAATAATGTGATGATAAAGATGGGAGTGGAGTAATGGGGTGATGATGTAGGGAGTGAAGTATTGTAGTGTTGATGATAGGAGTGATGTATTGTAGTGATGATGATGGGAGTGTATTAAAGTGGTCATGATTGTGGGGGTGGAGGAATGTGGTGATGATGATGGGAGTGGAGTAATGAGGTGATGATGATGGGAGTGTATTAAAGTGGTCATGATTGTGGGGTGGAGGAATGTGGTGATGATGATGGGAGTGGAGTAATGTAGTGATGATGATGGGAGTGGAATAATGTGATGAGGATCTTGAGAGTGGAGTAATGCACTTCTCGGCCTACTATGCAAGGCCCGATTTGCCTAATAGGCTGAGTAATTTTCTTTATTTTCAATATTTCTTTTTCCAAATAGTTTATTTGAATTATTATTATTATTTAATATTAAGACCATAATTTATTGACTTAGTTGTATTAGTTTAGGTTAGGTTAAGATAGGTTAGGGTAGGTTAGGTAGGGTTCGTTAGGGTCGGTTATAAATCTACTTTAGTTTTATCTTAAATTTAAACAAATTAACTAATACATAATGAAATGGACAGATTTATCTTTTCATAAGAAAAAAATTGGAAAAAATATATAAATTCTGGAAAACTTGGCTTATTAGGCAAATCAGGCCTTGCATAGTAGGCCAAGTACGACGTTCTGGCTATTAGGTACTATATATATGTATATATATATATATATATATATATATATATATATATATATATATATATATATATATATATATATATATATATATATATATATATATGTTTCTTTTTACTGGTGACGGTAAATGAAAAATCAATTCTCCAAAATTCATTTTTATTTCTAGTCTGACGCGACACTTGAGCGCGTTTCGTAAAACTTATTACATTTTCAAAGACTTTAGTTTATCCACACACAACTTATGCCTGTAACAGCATTGGCTCTTATACCTGCATTTGGGTGAGGTGTCAGGAAACCGACACACTCATACACAAATAGTATAGTCTTCCCTTAAACAGTATCCTCTTAAAATTAGAGAATGGGAGACTCCGTGACTCAGAAAGACATTGCTATATTTACAATTTCTAGCCTAACTTTTCAATCTCATAGCAAGCAAAACTACAACAAAGCACTATTATTGTTCTGAGGCCTATGCCAAAAAACTATTGTGCCTTTTTCATTACAAGAGGTTGATAAGACGCTACTTTACTTATAAGTTACTTATAAATGTTTTTGTAATTTAAGTATAAACCATTATTTTAATATTGCACCATTACATACTGCATACCACATTGTTTACAGCAAATTCTTGCACAAGGGTAGGACATTTTAGGCTGGTGTTGTACAGCAACCTAGTTTAATTTATTGTGCTAACCTGGTGTAAGGGTAAGAATTTTTACACTTGTCTAGAGTTGAACATATATTACAACCTAGCAAGTACATATTTTTATGCAGTATTCATGACAACCCGAGTTGTGTTGTCAACCTGATATTCATACATATAATTATAGGTATAATTAAACTATAATCATTTCACCTTTGAGTGTTACCCTGTGTCTCTGTACCAACCAAGAGTGATAATGACGGGCTAGCTTGCGGAATACCAGCATTGATACAGGCTTACCACTCAAATTATAGCGTGTATGATTATACAGTAGTACATTTTTTAAATGATAAACAGCTCTAATTCGGAAACTAGTTGCTTTACTAATTCAAGTGCCAAATAGTTAAAAGTCCATACGACTAGCAAGTACTTCCAAGATGTCTACACTCCAAAATGTAAAATTAACCCTTAAGGCCTTAAAGGGACATCTCACAAGGCAGATTAACAAATGTGAAGACATGAGTAATCAAACTCCAGTTAATTATGCAGCACTGGAAAACTATCTTAAGCTTACACGGAACAAATATGATCGTGTGTTACAACAAATGAAACAGTATAAAGATTTACTTAACGTTAACAGTATTGATGAAGATACGATGAACAACATTCTCCAAGAACACTCTGATTATGAAGATGCAATGTTTGTAAAATTACAACAATATGAAGATTCGATAAACGCCCATAAGGCCAATATAAATATTGCAGCTACAACTACCCAGAATCAGACAGCACCAGAAGTCAAATTACCATCACTCAGTCTCCCAACTTTTTCTGGAACAGAGGACGAGAGTTGGGACAATTTCTGGAGCAAATTTGTCGATTCTGTGGATTCTAATGTCAATGTACCAAAGACGACAAAGTTTACGTATTTACAGAGTGTCTTGAAGGATGAAGCCTTTCAGGTAGTCTGTAATCTGAATCACACAGATGACGATTATGACAATGCTGTACAACTACTCAAAGAAAACTATGCGAAACCTGAAAGGACTATCAGAATTTTAACCCAGAAGCTGTTAGATATTAAACATCCAAATAATACAGCAGTCTCACTCCAAGCCTTTAGATTGGAGCTTGAGTCTTTGCTTAAGGCACTTAAAACCAAAGTGGACTTAGATGCATCAGACTGGATAATCCAAGTCCATATGACACGCAAATTACCCAGGGATGTCCTGGATAAGCTATTTGTGTTGTATGGAAAGTCATATCTGACAGTAACAGAGATTACAAGAGGGTTACAAACCATCATAGAACGAGAAAGAGTTGTCCCAGATGAAAAAGCGACATTTAAACCTTCGTCTATTACTAATAGTAAACAACAGAGTACAAACAGTACTCCAAACAAATCTAAAACAACTTCTCCCTCTCCAAAGTGGAGACAAGGCAGTGTGGGCACATACGCAGTTGGTACCTCCAAACCTACAGGTAACGCGTCACCCAAATCGGTGACTCCTCAAGATACTGTTATCGTCTGGAGACCATGTCTGTTCTGTGAACAATCACATTCCATGTACAATTGCAGACGTTACCCCGATCGTGCAACATGCATAAAACGACTCAAGGAGTTACAAAGATGTACCAAGTGTATAAGGGAACATCATCCCGACAGCTGCACATCAACAATACGCACTTGTTATAGGTGCCATAAGGGTCAACACCATACAGCACTTTGTGGGGATTCAAGTACAAAGTCTGCCAAACCACAGGAGGAGGAAGGAACTAACACCTCACTACAGCTTTGTACTGTGCTACCTGACATAAGTGTCTTCTCAACAAGGTCTAAACATAAATCAGCTCTACCTACTGCACGATTGATCATTAGAAATGGAGAGAACAAAGCCACCGTACGTGGATTATTTGATTAAGGGTCCCAATTGACCTTTATATCCAAAGAGTTGGTAGATACACTGAAACTTACACCTGTAGAGGAGACACGAATAAACATAGCAGGATTCCTAACTGACTCAGGAGCCCGAGTCTACGAGGTAGTACAACCCAAAGTACGATTAGGAGGTTACGAACAAAATGTACAAGCTCAGTAGTAGATAGATTCCCAACAGATCTGTATGTATAAGGTCTGGGGACAACAGCCAAATTCCTAGAAAAAAAGGGAATTCATTTGGCTGATAAAATCACAACAGATAACCTTTCCAATATTGGAATCCTTATGGGATCAGATGTTTACCATAAGTTTATCAAAGGAAAGGAATACAAACACGGTATGAACGTGTTACCATCTGCAGGTGGCTATTTGCTAACAGGCCCTGTATTACGGCTAAACCAACCAGCACCTGTAGAACACCAACATGCCAACCCAGTAATGGTTGCATGACTAGGAGACCAGTCTCCACTGCAACTCAGAGACATGTCCGAGGAAGAGCTTGATCCCCTGTACACAAGTTATGGGACCTGGCAACTCTCGGCATTGTCCCTGAACAACCTAGCCCAGATGATGACTGGACTTACAAACAATACCTGGACTCAGTTATATACAGAGATAATCAATACTGGGTCAGGTTACCATGGAAGCTGAATCACCCTCAGCTACCCGTCAACCATTTTATGGCACAAAACCAATTGAGATCACAGGTGTTGCGCTTACAAAGACAACCTGAGAACTTGAAGTTGTACCATGAAATAATGCAGAAGCAACTCGATGATAAATTTATCGAAGTTGTTACAAATGATAACCAAAGGAAGGTCACTACTTACCACATCATTGTGTACAGAAGAATTC
>WNGS01130414.1:0-17697 GCA_020271785.1 Procambarus virginalis
CAGTACGACATCCCTATCCAATCAAGCAAACCATTGACAGTGAACTATTAACCTGAAACAACAACATAAAACTCGTGTAGAAACAAAGACACTTCGTAAGTTAACAGCCCTAAACGGTGGACAGTTAAAGATCCCTCGTCCTAAAGATGGCTACATTAACCTGACTTCTTATGATCTTACCCAGGACCAACGAGACCTCTTAAATCTTGGACTAAATTGTCAATTCATATCTAAACCAAAGATGCATCAAAAACGCCTGGAAATCGAAATGCTTCTGGACGACATCCATAAGCTAGAAGACAACAAAAAAGTCATCACAACGGACACACTTCAGGCTGAACTACTAACAGAAGCGGGGAAAAAACGAGGAACATATTCATCTACAATCTTAACCCCACGACTCAAAGAAGCAGCAAACAACTAAAAAATCTGAAAGACGTAACAATAAGAAAAGCCGACAAGACAGCAGCATATGTATTGATTCCTACACAAGAATACATGAACAAAATTAGCGATATCCTTAATGATGACTCCAAATTTCAACGAATCACGAGGAACCCTGTGGAAGACCTTAAGCGGAAAGTAAACAAAACAATTACGGCAATCAACGCAAAGAAAGGTAGTGTGCATTTCAATAAACTTCAAGGCGACTATGGCTTAGGATATGCCTACGGCAATGTTAAGACACATAAACCAGGTAACCCACTACGCCCTATAATCAGCCAAATACCAACTCCAACTTATCACCTGGCAAAAAAACTCAATGAACTCCTAACTCCATACACTCCAAGTAAGTATAGTCTACAATCATCAGCAGATTTCCTAGAATTAATCAAATCTACCCAGCCCGATGGAATCATTGCTTCCCTGGACGTGGAATCCCTATTTACCAACGTCCCAGTCGACACAACCATAGGAATGATACTGGACAGAGTATACAGAGACGAGAGCACCCCCAAATTAGACATACCTGAGCCACACTTGAAGAGTCTTCTCGAAGCATGTACAAAGGAAGCCCCTTTCATCAGTCCACAAGGAGACATGTATTTACAAATAGACGGAGTAGCAATGGGCTCTCCCTTAGGAGTTTTATTCGCTAATTTTTACATGGGAACCATCGAAGACAGGGTCTTCAGTAGCAGACAAAAACCAACTTTATATTGCCGTTATGTAGATGACATATTCGTAATAGTAAAAGACTCAGATGAACTAATTGACGTAAAAAGACATCTAGAGAGAGAGTCAGTACTCCGATTTACACATGAAAATAGTGAAAATAACAGTCTGCCATTCTTGGATGTACTAATAACAAAAACAGGAACCTCTTTAAGCACCAACGTATATACCAAGCCCACCAACATAGGATTATGCCTGAACGGTAGAAGTGAGTGCCCCCAAAGATACAAAGCCAGTGTTCTCAATGCTTATATTCGTCGAGCGCTTACCCACTGCTCTGAATGGAGCAACGTGAGTAGAGAGTTTGAAAGAGTAACTCAGGTATTGGTGAACAATGGATATAGCAACGCGGAAATAAACGCTGCTATAAGAAGACACTTGGACCGTTGGTATAATCCAGAACCTAGAACAGAAACCACAATACCTCCAATAAAATTATATTACAAATCAACCATGCACAGTGAACATACAAAAGAGGAAAGAATAATGAAAGAAATAATCCGTAAAGGAGTAAAAAGCACTACTCCTAACCAAAACATAAACCTGACAATATTCTATAAAACCAAGAAGACTTCCGAACTCCTTATCAAAAACAGCCCGAAGCCGACAGAGAACCCTCTACAGCAGTCAAGCGTTGTATACATGTACACTTGCCCCCACGAAGGATGTAACCTTCAATCTAAGTACATAGGTATGACGTCGACCAAGCTGACGAGGCGTTTGACATGCCATCTTCAATCCGGTGCCCCTAGGAATCACATGAGACAAGCCCATGACATCACCCTAACAAGAGAAATGTTGAACAAGAATACATGCATAATAGACAGAACCCAAGATGCAAGAAGATTACAAATTCTTGAAGCAATTCACATAAGAACAGAACAACCTACCATGAACACCCAAATCACGGAACTATTTACTCTTCCCACAATGAGAGTAAGGACAAGACCAGAACATAACGATGCCAACACAGAAGACAATGTTCAACATAACAGGCCAATTACACTGGATTAATCTTTGTATGTAGATGCCAGCTGCCTCGTATGGGCCAATAGGCCTTCTGCGGTTACCTCTATTCTTATGTTCATATGTTTCACCCCATTTATCCCCTATGTATCCCCTATGTTTTCACCTTTATTGTTTTATCACCTGACCCAGTGCGGGTATATAATCAAACCACATTGTAACATTTCCCACTTGAGAATGAACCATGGAGGTTCGAAACGTTGTGCAAATTGTTTAAATAAGTGTAATACATTCTATAGTAATCCACATCTTTTCTTCACCCAGAAATTACGAAAATGAGTTTTGGAGAACTCCTATTTCAGCTAAGCCCTGATGCTAAGAAAATAGTTAGAGGGATAGAAGCCCTAAATCAGAAGATAGTAAATACAGAATATGCGGTCATATTCAATGAGACATGTGTAAAAGAAAACCTGCTGCCAGTATACACAATATATATATATATATATATATATATATATATATATATATATATATATATATATATATATATATATATATATATATATATATATATATATATATATATTAGTATATTTTGGTAGCAGTCTTTCCTGTAGACATATGTTATTAAATATGACCGAAAAAGTAAGATTAATAATTCTAACACGAATTTTCTCGATTTTCCTTGTTTCTTTTTACTGGTGACGGTAAATGAAAAATCAATTCTCCAAAAAACATTTTTATTTCTAGTCTGAAGCGACACTTGAGCGCGTTTCGTAAAACTTATTACATTTTCAAAGACATCAGTTTATCCACACACAACTTTATGGCTGAAACAGCATTTTGGCTCTTATACCTGCATTTGGGTGAGGTGATGTAATACAATATTGGGGTGAAAAAACAAACTTTCAACAAAACATAGAACACGAAACAATAGGTAGTTGGGTAACAGATAGAAGTTGGGTAACAGAACTGCAGAAGGCCTATTATCCCATATTTCCTGATGTTTCTATATTGGAGCAGAGTCTTGAAGTGGGTAGAATATAGTTGTGCGTTAATTGGCTGTTGATTGCTGGTGTTGACTTCTTGATGTGTAGTGCCTCGCAGATGTCAAGCCGCCTGCTGTCGCTGTATCTATCAATGATTTCTGTGTTATTTGCTAAGATTTCTCTGGTGATGGTTTGGTTGTGGGAAGAGAATATATGTTCCTTAATGGAGCCCTGTTGCTTATGCATCGTTAAACGCCTGGAAAGAGATGTTGTTGTCTTGCCTATATACTGAGTTTTTTGGGGCTTACAGTCCCCAAGAGGACATTTTAAGGCATAGACGACGTTTGTCTCTTTAAGAGCGTTCTGCTCCGTGTCTGGAGAGTTTCTCGTTAGTAGGCTGGCTGTTTTTTTGGTTTTATAGTAAATCGTTAGTTGTATCTTCTGATGTTTGTCTGTAGGGATAACATTTCTATTAACAATATCTTTCAGGACCCTTTCCTCTGTTTTATGAGCTGTGGAGAAGAAGTTCCTGTAAAATAGTCTAATAGGGGGTATAGGTGTTGTATTAGTTGTCTCCTCTGAAGAGACAACTAATACAACACCTATACCCCCTATTAGACTATTTTACAGGAACTTCTTTTCCACAGCTCATGAAACGGAGGAAAGGGTCCTGAAAGATATTGTTAATAGAAATGTTATCCCTACAGACAAAAAACAGAAGATACAACTAACGATTTACTATAAAACCAAAAAAACGGCCAGCCTACTCATGAGAAACTCTCCAGACACGGAGCAGAACGCTCTAAAAGAGACCAACGTCGTCTATGCCTTCAAATGCCCTCTTGGGGACTGTAAGCCTAAAAAAACTCAGTATATAGGCAAGACAACAACATCTCTTTCCAGGCGTTTAACGATGCATAAGCAACAGGGCTCCATTAAGGAACATATACTCTCTTCCCACACCCAAACCATCACCAGAGAAATCTTAGCAAACAACACAGAAATCATTGATAGATACAGCGACAGCAGGCGGCTTGACATCTGCGAGGCACTACACATCAAGAAGTCAACACCAGCAATCAACAGCCAATTAACGCACAACTATATTCTACCCACTTCATGACTCCGCTCCAATATAGAAAAATCAAGAAATATGAGCCAATAGGCCTTCTGCAGTTCTATCTTTACCCATCTTCTGCAAATCTATACCCATTGTTCCGTGTTCTGTGTTTTGTTGAAAGTTTGTTTTTCACCCCACTATTGTATTACATCACCTCACCCAAATGCAGGTATAAGATCCAATTGCTGTTTCAGTCATAAGTTGTGTGTGGATAAACTAAAGTCTTTGAAAATGTAATAAGTTTTACGAAACGCGCTCAAGTGTCGTGTCAGACTAGAAATAAAAATGAATTTTGGAGAATTGATTTTTCATTTACCGTCACCAGTAAAAAGAAACATAAGGAAAATCGAGAAAATTCCGGTTAGAATTATTAATCTTACTTTTTCAGTCATTTTTTAATATATATATATATATATATATATATATATATATATATATATATATATATATATATATATATATATATATATATATATATATATATATATATATATATATATATATATATATATATATGCAAACAAGCCTGAATGGTCCCCAGGACTAGATACAACTGAAAACTCACACCCCAGAAGTAACTCGAACCCATACTCCCAGGAGCAATGCAACTGGTATGTACAGGGACGCCTTAAACCACTTGACCATCACGACCGGACAAAAGGAAGTCATAGCCGAGGCTATATGAACCACTTCCCCGCCGGCACTCGTATGGTAATCTTGGGCATAGCATTTTATCAAATCACCTCATTTTTGGAGGCAACACGTGAGGAACACAAATGCAAACAAGCCTGAATGGTCCCCAGGACTAGATACACTGAAAACTCACACCCCAGAAGTGACTCGAACCCATACTCCCAGGAGAAATGCAACTGGTATGTACAGGGACGCCTTAAACCACTTGACCATCACGACCGGACAAAAGGAAGTGATAGATAGGCTTGTTTGCATTTGTGTTCCTCACGTGTTGCCCCCAAAAATGAGGTTATTTGATAAAATGCTATGCCCCAGATTACCATCCGAGTGCCGGCGGGGAAGTGGTTCATATAGCCTCGGCTATGACTTCCTTTTGTCCGGTCGTGATGGTCAAGTGGTTTAAGGCGTCCCTGTACATACCAGTTGCATTGCTCCTGGGAGTATGGGTTCGAGTTACTTCTGGGGTGTGAGTTTTCAGTTGTATCTAGTCCTGGGACCATTCAGGCTTGTTTGCATATATATATATATATATATATATATATATATATATATATATATATATATATATATATATATATATATATATATATATATATATATATAT
The DNA here is from genome assembly GCA_020271785.1 of Procambarus virginalis. Taxonomy (NCBI): domain Eukaryota; kingdom Metazoa; phylum Arthropoda; class Malacostraca; order Decapoda; family Cambaridae; genus Procambarus; species Procambarus virginalis. The sequence goes on from WNGS01130414.1 coordinate 5,549, forward strand.
AAATTTGTGAGGGTACCACCTCTGGTGCCAATGTGGGGACCCATAGCCTCGGAGAAGAAAATAAAACGTATTCAGAGGAGACCTTGTGGTTTCTCACTGAACACTAATATTTTCTTCTCCTACCACCCCCATTCTTTTGTATGTACACATATATATTTGCTTTATTTGAACTTTGTTACAAAAAAGGAGTTACATATAGGTTACAAAGATGGTTATCATAGGTTGTCGAGTTCCTCCAGCTCCTCAGATGGCGGGCAGGAACCCTGGATGCAGTGCGCATTTCCCCTCTGTATCGCCACGCTGAGGCGCTGGAAAAGAAAGCTGGCAGCTCTAGGGTCCCTTGTTGTTTCAATGAGCCTAGAACCCAGTTCCTTCAAAAAACTGGTAGCACTTTTACCCCAGGCGCCGAGTGTCTCAGAAGCAATGGGGACAAAATTGTAGTGGTGATCCAGTTCTCTATACTTACGGGATTTGGCTGCTTCCCTGTGGGTGGCAGCGCCACCTGGTTGTGCAACACTGAGGTCAATGTAGGTGTTAGCCAGGGTTGATACGCACGTGTAGTCCCATACCAACTGCTTGCCATTCTTCCAGGGGTTCACTGTGATACCATCCGGGCGACCAATAAGAGCATCAGAGTTACGGGGCGTTAGGTAACGAGGCTCTCTCTCAGCTGGGCATCCAGCTGTGGTGAGGCTCCTCTTGATGATGTCGTTAACTTCACTGTGCCTCGAGTGCCATCCTCCTGTGCTTTGGCAGAGTAGGCCATGGTGGCCGTACCTGTCAGCCACCACCTCGCCGCAAATACACCTATATCTGGTGTGGATTGGGGCAGCAAGGCGGAGGGCCACAGCAATTCGGAGGGCGTGTGGTGTGAGACGCGTGCCAGTTGCCGACATTGGGGTTGCTAACAGGAAATCCCCTGCATGTGGGGCTGCTACTGCTGTGAGGCGAGCAATGTCGTGCTGTGTTGATGCAGCACCCAGGCACTCTGCAGCAACTTTGTCTACAATGGGGCCATCCCAGCTGGATTGCCTGTGGGCTTTTGGGGATGGTGGTTGAGGTGATGGGCCTGCACGAGAGGCCCACTCTGTGGCACAGCGTGTAAAATTGGGATCATGTACACCTGCCAGCTGATGTAAGTGGGCAGGTAGAATTTCCTTCACAAGGTCGTCGGATGCTGATAAGGAGGACAGGAAGGCTGGAACAGCGATTTGCGTTGCTGTTCGAACTCCGAGGCCCCCAAGTCTTACGGGAAGAGAGGCTTGTTTCCACTGCAGGTCATCAAGAGAGAGGTTAAGGGCTTTTTCTAGCATTGATTTCAGTAACCGGTCATACTCACTTAGTTTTTGGCTACTGTAAGATGGTGAACACCTCAGAAAGTAGGTTAACCTGGGGAGGGACAGACATCTGGTGATGAGGTAGAGTGCATCATGAGCATCAATATCCTCAATCCTCCCATCCATCCTCTTAAGGTCGGCGATTTTCTTATCAAGGACCTCATCGATGGCTTTCAACCCCAGGGGAGCTCCTAGGAGTGTGCTGTCTTCAGGTTTAGTTTTATGGATGTTTGGCAGAAGACCCTCTATTCTCTCTACGATGCCCTGGTTGGAACATATTATTTCACATTTAGAAGGGTTCAGGGTGAGGCCTAAAACTGCACCTTGCTCCTGGATTTTTCTGATGTCCTCCAGGAGGGAGTCTTGGGAACCAGCTAGGGTACCATCATCCAAGAACCAGATGTTAAGCTCGCTGGACAGGACCTCTGTGACTTGTTTGATGACTAAGCAGAAAAGGAGAGGAGCAAGGGGGTCACCCTGTTGGACGCCTTCCCGCGAGTCAATTTCATGTTCGCCAAAAAGTAGCTTAAGATCCATACTGTAGCATGAATGTACGAAAGGGTAGAGGGAAGGGAAATGACTATGAACCGCACGGAGTACAGCATCCCTCCGCACCAAATTGAAGGCATTTTTGAAATCTAGCTTGATAAGGGCCTTTTCGTCTGTGATGTTGGCGATGAAGGCTCGAGCTGCATGGGCTGCCGCCTCACACCCTTGTGGAATGCCAAACCCGAGCTGTTTTGGCTTCAGCATGTTGGCCGCTGCATCACTAACTGTTCTTGCAGCTGCCTTTGCGACGAGACGCCGGAGAGAATTGCCCACAGCTATTGGCCTGATCCCTCCATCCTTTTTCTTTAGAGCACAGAGGGATGCTCCAAAAAAAATAGGTCTTATGGACGGTGGTATGTTGCCAGCTAGACATGTGTTGGTGAATCTGGTTAGTTCCACCAAGAGGTTCTTTGCAATGTCACCCAGTGCAGGGTTGAGCATTTGCTTGAGGTGGTTGGGTTTTAGTCCTGTGAACCCACCTGCTGATCCTGTTGGGAAGGACATGGCTGCTTTATGGACCACAGATTCAGCCACCCAGAGAGGTTCTGCTCCGGTAGCCCCCACTTGTACAATGTCGTCCTCACGCGGAGCCCTGGCAGGGTGTTTCTCCCTTAGGGCTTGAGCTGTTGCGGCATCTCTGTCGGCAATTGAGTCCTCACTGGTGATGACTCTTATTGCGCCAATAGTGTTTCCTTCTTCTATTTTCTTGGTGACTGATGTTCTGATTTTTGATGTCTCGGATATGGCACTGTTGCTCTTCCTGCCGTGGGTGTTTCTCGCGCGAGTGGGAAGGCGCACCTGGTTGTCCTCCCTGGGAAAATCATTTATAGCTTTGATGACTGAGGCAGCTAAGGTTTTGTCTCTCCTTGCAGGGGTGGCTAGACATATGTTGCCAAACAGTAGGAGGTTGTGCCATGCTTGGGTCGTTCCAGGAGAGTCGTTGACCTTTCTCAGGAGGGCAGATAATTTGGCTGCTGCATGGGGGCGGGCTGCTTTAGGGATGTGTTGCAAGGTTCTGGCTGATGTTGCTTTGATAGCCTCTAATAAATTTTCTGTGGGAATGAAGGTCTGGGAGGTGTTTTGCCTGACGGGCGGTGTGGGCTGTTGATTGGTGTTCTCCCTGGGAGGGCGCCCAGAACCCAAACACCTGGCTCTGTTGTGGTAATGATTGCGCACATTACCGTCACTCGACCGGATAAAGCATACCCTGTCACACGTCTGACATCTGCCTTGTCTACCCCTGCTTGATGGCTCATCTTGGCTTGGAGAAGCCTGGCTGGCTGTTGAGAGCTGCGACATGGGCGGGCGCTGGGCGGGCACTGGGCGGGAGGGTGGACGGCGGGTGGAGACTGGAGGGTGGGCGGCGGTTGGAGGCTGGGGGGATGATCAGCTGGCCGTGGCACTTACTACTCAGATGAGTGGTAATACATATACCACCTCTATACAAAGTGTGGGTATACACCCACTACACAATATGTGGGTATACATTGGGTGGGTGGGTGGCGTAGACACACATGGGAGCCTCCCGGCATCTATGGGCGGGTGGCAAGGTGGCCTCGTGGGTGGGGAGGCGACGTGGTGGGGTGGGGAAGGAGGGGGAGAGCAGGTACTTCCCGGCCTGGGCGCTGGGTGGGGGCGGGGTCAGGGCGACACTAACACTGGTATAATTCCCCGTATATCACTGCACAATGATGAATGAATCATACACTTGTAATCTGACTCACTGCACGTGTGATGTACTCACAATATGATAGATATGTTGCGCCAATTATCGCTGACAACGTAACTTGTTCAACAAAACTTTCAAAAAAGAAAAACACAAAACACTATTTGGCACACACGTAACCCCCACCTCTCTCTCCTGACCACACAACACCCCTCACTCACCCCCCACCTCCCCTCACTATGGGAGGCCTGCAGGGTCCATCCTGGCCCCTCACTCCAGCCTCCATGACTCCACACTGCCAACCCACCTGTTTTGATAAGTTTTCACATAGATGGTACACCGTAGGCACTTCCGGCCACTCCCACGTCTGCTTGGTGTATTCACGGTGAATATGGTTGAGTCTTGGTATGGTGAGGCCAAGATGTCTCAGGGTAATGGCTGAGAAGGCAGCAGCTCCTCCGCCACACGTCCGTCCCCTAGGCCCCTCTCCGTCCCAAATATATATATATATATATATATATATATATATATATATATATATATATATATATATATATATATATATATATATATATATATATATATATTTATGTATATATATATATATATATATATATATATATATATATATATATATATATATATATATATATATATATATATGAGTATTTGTATGTTTTTCATATTATATAATTCAAGCTTATTGATGATTGCAATATTATTGATGCTTAAACTTGTCGCTCGAGAACTTACAGAAAACAATCATTTACAAGGACTTGTATTTCCGTCCGATATTCAGATACAAAGTATTCATACAAGATAAGAACTGTGTGTATGATTGACAATCAGGAGCTGTCATGGCCCAGCTGAGAGGCTGTCCTCCGCGACCTCACACACCAGAGTTCCAGCCGCCCACATGTGTGTGTATGCTCCTTTAATATCCTTTTTTTTCTTTGCTAAAGACTTTTTTATTTAGTTTAAATTGATCGTTAGTACCAAACAGCTCAAAATCAAAATTTAAGCTTAAATAAGACTAAATGAAACTGGTAAACGACCAAATCAACAACACTTGCAAAATCATGAGCACCTTTTAGTAACCTAAATATTTTTTTCATCCCATTAGACATCTATTGCCAAAGATCCCAAAAAACTTGCTTATTATTATATCTACTCTAGAAACTATAAAAAAAGATTACCTAAACTGCCTCGAGCTGGGTTCGATCCCAGGCGCCGACGAGAAACAATGGGCAGAGTTTCTTTCACCCTTTGCCCTTGTTATCAAGCACTAAATAGGTACCTGGGTGTAAGTCAGCTGTCACGGGCTGCTTCCTGGAGGTGGAGGCCTGGTCGAGGACAGGGCCGCGGGGACACTAAAGCCCCGAAATCATCTCAAGATAACCTCAAGCAGAAGATGATTAATAAATATAAGCATTTTACAAGTATTGCTATGTGAACAAAAACGAAATGTTTAGCATTATTTTAAATCAAAGAAATGGGTACAAGTGAACCAGGAAAATCAGTGTAAACCATGATCATTCATAAGTACAAGCCCTGATCTGTCTTGAGTACAAGCCATGATCAGTCTTGTGTACAATCTATGATCAGTCTTGAGTACAAGCCAAGATCTGTCTTGAGTACAAGCTCTGATCAGTCATGAGTACAAGCCATGATCAGTCTTGCGTACAATCTATGATCAGTCTTGAGTACAAGCCATGATCAGTCTTGAGTACAAGCCATGATCTGTCTTCAGTAAAATCTAGGATGAGTCTTGAGTACACGCCGTGATCAGTCTTGAGTACACGCCATGATCAGTCTTCAGAACAATCTATGATCAGTCTTCAGTACAAGCCATGATTAACCTTGAGAACAATCTATGATGAGTTTTAAGTACACGCCATGATCAATCTTCAGAACAAGCCTGATCTATATTCAGTTCAAGCTCTGATCAGACTTGAGTACAAGCTATGATCTGTCTTCAGTAAAATCTATGATCAATCTTGAGTACAAGCCATGTTCAGTCTTGAATACACGCCATGATCAGTTGGGAACACTGACCCATGAGATTTATTTATGTAGCAATTTATATTAATGAATTCTAATTTATAATTTATATTTAATTTATATAGCAATTTTTATTACGATAGTTTATTTATTCCGATAGCGGATTGCATAATGTTTATTCTCACAAATCGTTTCCTACACAAGTTGGGGTTTGATTAAATTATATATTCTATCAATCGAAATTATTTATTGGTAGCCATTCACTACAATGTTACTAGGTGTTTAGACTACAAATGATTAGTAACTTAAATTAACACAAATACAGCTCTTCTGTATAGTTTATTATGGCATGGACAACCCTATATGAACACGGATGAACATGCCAACCGATACTTCTCGTGGGTGAGGCTAGCGTCATCACATATTGCTTCTTATACAGAGTAATTATTATAAATTCTTCTTTCCCTTCAATTTCACCTGTCACAAGGCAAACGGTAATGTGCAAGGTAATGAAACTAGGCGGTGGAAACAGAAGGCCAGACACATAATACCGAATAGGAGATGAAGTACTTCATGAAACGGACAGAGAGATAGATCTAGGAGTAGACATCACACCAGACCTGTCTCAAACCTGACGTCAACTCAAACCAAGCACAACTAGGTGAGTACACACAATAATAATCATTACCTATATATGACATCTATACCAGGGTAAATTATTTTAATTTTGAAGTTAAGATTTAAGTAATATATACCGATTGGGGGAGGCTCGCCTAGTGTACTTACCGGTATTCCCTAATCTATTATTACTGGCCAAAAATAGCTAGATAGAACTGGAATCAGGTACAAAACACTTCCCTTCTCGTCTTGTTGACGAATATCGTGCTGATGGCGGGACGTTTTAGTCCCGTAACACTACGTTTAGATGGTAATTGTTGTCGAGCTTGATTCTTGCTCCTGTGAGACTTGCTGTTTACGTTAAGTTAATGGAGTCTGCGTCTCTCGGCTTGAGAGACGCTCCTCCCTCACCAGTTCTAGTACTGCCATTTTACTGACAATGGGAGGTAGACTTTAGTTTGTTGGTAATTATATTAGATCCAGTCGTAGAAAATACTTTTTGATTGATTCTAATGCTAGACTTCTGTTTTAAGAGAAACTCACAGTATTATTCCCTGGTGAATTTAGTGGCACATGACAATGATTCCCCGCTTTTTCCCGAGGAAAATTCCAATGGAGTCTCGTTTTCTATGAATGGTAAGAGCTACTTTAGGGTTAATTGTATAGTGCAAACAGCAGCAATATTATCTGCCTAATGTATAGAAAGTTACTAAATGGTGTAGGTTTTTCCGACATCAGTGTTGAGCTCAAGGCATGATCAGTCTTGAGTACAAGCCATGATCAGTCTTGAGTACAAGCCATGATCAGTCTTGAGTACAAGCCATGATCAGTCTTGAGTACAAGCCATGATCAGTCTTGAGTACATGCCATGATCAGTCTTGAGTACAAGCCGTGATCAGTCTTGAGTACAAGCCATGATCAGTCTTGAGTACAAGCCATGATCAGTCTTGAGTACAAGCCGTGATCAGTCTTCAGTACAAGCCATTATCAGTCTTGAGTACAAGCCATGATCAGTCTTGAGTACAAGCCGTGATCAGTCTTGAGTACAAGCCATGATCAGTCTTGAGTACAAGCCATGATCAGTCTTGAGTACAAGCCATGATCAGTCTTGAGTACAAGCCATGATCAGTCTTGAGTACAATCCATGGTCAGTCTTGAGTACAAGCCATGATCAGTCTTGAGTTCAAACCATGATCAGTCTTGAGTACAAGCCATGATCAGTCTTGAGTACAAGCCATGATCAGTCTTGAGTACAAGCCATGATCAGTCTTGAGTGCAAGCCATGATCAGTCTTGAGTACAAGCTATGATCATTCATGAGTACGAGCCATGATCAGTCTTTAGTACAAGCCTTGATCAGTCTTGAGTACAAGCCATGATCAGTTTTGAGTACAAGTGGTAATCAGTTAGGAATACAAGCCATGATCAATTTTGAGTACAAGCCGTGATCAGTCTTGAGTACAAGTGATAATTAGTTATGAATACAAGCCATGATCAATTTTGAGTACAAGCTGTAATCAGTCTTGAGTACAAGCCATGGTTAGAGTTTAGTACAAGCCATGATCAGTCTTGAGTACAAGCCATGATTAGTCTTTAGTACAAGCCATTATCAGTCTTGAGTACAAGCCATGATCAGTCTTGAGTACAAGCCATGATTAGTCTTGAGTACAAGCCATGATCAGTCTTGCGTACAAGCAATGGTCAGTCTTGAATACAAGCCATGATCAGTCTTGAGTACAACTAAAGATCAGTTTTGAGTACAAGCCTTGATCAGTATTAAGTATAAGCCATGATCAGTCTTGAGTTCTAGCCATGATCAGTCCTGAGTACGACATGATCCGTTTTGAGTGCAAGCCACGATCATTCTTGAGTATAAGCTATGATCAGTCTTGAGTACAAGTCATGATCAGTCTTGAGTGCAAGTTTCAATCAGTCTTGGGTACAAGCAATGATTAATCGTGATTAAAAGATATGGTCAGCCATGAGTAAAAGCCATGATCTTTCTTGAGTGCAAGACATGTTCAGTTTTGAGTACAAGCCATGATCAGTCTTGAGTACAAGTCATGATAAGTCTTGAGTACAAGCCATGACTAGTCTTGAGTCAAAGTTACGATCAGTCTTGAGTTTTGTTAAGTAAGAACTATTGTTTGCTCTGTGAGGGAACTTGCTAAGGTCAAGTAGTTCCTAAAATAGTGGAGTTAGGTTAGACCCGGCCCCCCAGGGAAGACAATTTCCAGCAAATAATACTTGACCTACAAAGTCTGCAGTCAAGAGTGATTTCCCTCCTCCACTTCAAACCGGGTATAAGGATACTATAATATAACCTTAGTTATTATTTCTCAACCACCTAATAAACCCCAAAATATACAACAAATACTTTTCCAACAAGATTTTACGTTAACCCCCTTGAATCCCCACTGGCAGGATACAAGGCTTACAAACAGCAACTTGTGGTAAAGTCTACGTTCCTGAACGGACTGAACACACATAGGTTTCACACTAAACATAGGCACACGTGGTCTATTAGCCGGGTGTAAGACGGGAGACTTACCAGAAATATAGAAGACGACTAAAGTAATCCCAATATACAAAAAGGGCGACAGACAAAAGACACTGAACTATAGGCCAGTGTCCTTAACTTGTATACCATGCCAAGTGACGGAGACGATCGTGATAAAAAAAAAATAGTAACACATCTGGAGAGAAAGGACTACATGACAAACCACCAACATGGGTTCAGGAAGAGTAAATCTTGCCTCACTGGCTAAATAGAATTCTACAGTGACCAAATTTAAGCGTGAAAGAGAAGGATGGGTGGACTGCATTCTCATGGACTGTCGGAAAGCCTTTGACACAGTACCCCATAAGAAGCTAGTGCATAAGCGGGAGAAATAGGCAAGAGTAACTGGTAGGATGTTTCAGTAGATAAGGAAGTACCTAAGCAATAGGAAACATACAGTTACAGAGAGGGATGAGACCTGTGATTGTCGTGAAGTCACCACTGGAGTCACATAGGCCTCTGTACTCGGACCTATCCTGTTTCTGATATACGTAAATTATCTCCCATAGGGCATAGACTCATTCCTCTCAATGTATGATGACGATGCCAAAATTATGAGAAGGGTAAGACAGAGGAGGACAGCCTGAGGTTTCAAGAAGTCCTGGACGAACTAAAGGAATGGTCCAACAAATGGTTGATAGATTTTAACCCAAGAAACTAATGAAATGAAGATAGGAGTAGGGAGAATCGACTTGAGAATGGTCCAGGACGGACCGAAACGTCGTCGCCTCTTCACCTTCTAGTGTGTGGTCTGGTCAATATACTTTAGCCACGTTATTGTGACTCATCGCCTGCATAAGAGTAGGGAGCAGGAAGCCAGATACAAGGTATCATTTGGGAGATTAAATTCTTCAAGAATCAGAGAGAGAGAAATACCTGGGGGTTGATGTAACGCAAAACCTGTCCCCCCAGAAGCCCCTATCTAGAGGATAACATCAGGTCATATGCCACGTTGGCCAACATAATAACGGCCATTAGAAACTTGTATAAGGATTCAGACTATTAAGAGAGACTATTTAACACAAGAGGCACATGCACTAAGGGAACCAGGTGGAAATTGAGTGCCCAAATGACCCATTGTAATTTTTTTTGTCAGAGTAGTGTACAAAGGAGTGCTGTGGTGGAATGCTGTGGAAGTGATGTGGTAGAGACAGACTCCATACACAGATTCATGAGTGGATATGATAGAGCCCAATAGGCTCAGGAACCTGTAGATCAGTTGATTGACAGTTGAGAGGCGGGACCAAAGAGCCAGAGCACAACTCCCACAAGCACACTAGTTGAATACAAAACCACCCACACACAAAGTTAAGGGGGCCTTGCAGCTGAGCGGAAAGTGCTAATGGGTCGTAGTCCTAATAACCCGAGTTCCATTCCCGGTTGTGGCGGAAAAAAATGGGCAGAGTTTATTTCACTGTTATGCCCCTATTCACCAAGCAGTAAATAGGTACCAAGGAGTTAGACAGCAGATACGGGCCGCTTCCTGGAGATGCGCGCGCGCGCGCGTGTGTGTGTGTACTCACCTAATTGTGCTTGCGGGGTTGAGCTTTTGGCTCTTTGGTCCCGCCTCTCAACCGTCAATCAACTGGTGTACATATTCCTGAGCGTACTGGCTCTATCATATCAACATTTGAAACTGTGTATGAAGTCAGCCTCCACCACATCACTTCCTAGTGCATTCCATTTACTAACTACTCTGACACTGAAAAAGTTCTTGCTAATGTCTCTGTGGCTCATTTGGGTACTCAGCTTCCAACTGTGTCCCCTTGTTCGCGTCCCTTCATGGTTGAATAGTTCATCCTTGTTTACCCGGTCGATTCCCCTGAGGATTTTGTAGGTTGTGATCATGTCCCCCCCTTACTCTTCTGTCTTCCAGTGTCGTAAGGTGCAATTCCCGCAGCCTTTCCTCATAACTCATGCCTCTTAGTTCTGGGACTAGTCTGGTAGCATACCTTTGGAGTTTTTCCAGCTTCGTCTTGTGTTTGACAAGGTACGGGCTCCATGCTGGGGACGTATACGCCAGGATTGGTCTTACATATGTGGTGTACAAGATTCTGAATGATTCTTTACACAGGTTCCTGAACGACGTTCTGATGTTAGCCAGCCTCGCATATGCCGCAGACGTTATTCTCTTTATGTGGGCTTCAGGAGACAGGTTTGGTGTGATATCAACTCCTAGATCTTTCTCTCTGTCTGTTTCATTAAGTACTTCATCTCCTATTCTGTATCCTGTGTCTGGCCTCCTTTTTCCACTGCCTAGTTTCATTACTTTGCATTTACTCGGGTTGAACTTCAACAGCCATTTGTTGGACCATTCGCTCAGTCTATCTAGGTCATCTTGTAGCCTCCTACTATCATCCTCTGTTTCAATCCTCCTCATATTTTTGCATCGTCGGCAAACATTGAGAGGAACGAATCTATACCCTCTGGAGATCATTACATATACCAGAAACAGTATAGGTCCAAGGACTGACCCCTGCGGGACTCCACTTGTAACGTCTCGCCAATCTGAGACCTCACCCCTCACACAGACTCGTTGTCTCCTGTTGCTTTGTTAACTCCTCTATCCACCGGAGTACCTTCCCTTTCACTCCAGCCTGCATCTCCAATCTTCGCACTAGCCTCTTGTGTGGCACTGTATCAAAGCTTTCTGGCAATCAAAAATATGCAGTCTGCCCACCCTTCTCTTCTCTTGCCTTATTTTTGTTGCCTCGTCGTAGAATTCAAGTAACCTGTGAGGCAGGACCTGCCATCCCTGAACCCATGTTGATGCTGTGTTACAAAGTTCCTTCGCTCCAGATGCTCACAGTTTTTTTTTCGCACAATCTTCTCCATCAGCTTGCATGGTATGCAGGTTAGGGACACTGGCCTGTAGTTCAGTGCCTCCTGTCTATCCCCTTTCTTGTATATCGGGACTACGTTAGCTGCTTTCCAATATCTGGCAGTTCCCCTGTTGCCAGTGATTTGTTATATACTATGGAGATGGTAGGCACAGTTCTCTTGCTCCTTCCTTTAGAACCCAAGGGGAGATTCCATCTGGGCCTATAGCCTGTGTCACATCCGACTCTAGTAAACACTTCCTTACTTCCCCGCTGGTAATCTCAAAGTCTTCCAGTGGTTCCTGGTTAGCTATTCCCTCTCTTACCTCTGGAATTTCTCTTTGCTCTAATGTGAAGACCTCCTGGAATTTCTTATTCAACTCCTCACACACTTCCTTGTCATTCTAGTGAATCCTTCTGCCCCTATCCTTAATTTCATAACCTGTTCTTTACTGTTGTTTTTCTTTTGGCCTTGCTCGCGATGTCATTTTCGTATTGTCTTTCTTTCTGCCTCTCTTCTCTCATCCTGACATATTCATTCCTGGCATTCTGGTATCTTTCTCTGCTCTCCAGTGTCCTGTTATTCTATAGTTTCTCCAT
>WNGS01130414.1:40944-76040 GCA_020271785.1 Procambarus virginalis
GATATCGCCTGGCGCCAACACGGCCGGACTCCCCATGCCTATGTGACGTCACTTTTCCAAAGTTGGTTTTCATTGGCTCCCAGTGCCACGTCGCTGACGGTGACCAATCTGGCGCCACTGACGTCACACAGTTTTGGCGGGAGAACAGACTCGCCAGCGCCATATTGGCTCCCTAAAGGGCCTATCCCACAGGCCAAAATACTATATTTTCGCAAATTTCTCGGCTCATCGAGAATACTGTTCTCTCCCACATATGTTCAATTGACGCCTGCAACGTAGAGAACGCTCGGAATAGTGGACATGACTCTTACAGCAGGCGTGGGAGAATTAGAAGGGTGGGAACCCCTCCACAATATATATATATATATGTATTATATATATATATATATATTATATATATATATATATATTATATAATATATATATATCTATATAATATATATAAAGATATATATAATATATATATATATATATATATATATATATCTATATATATATATTATATATATATATATATTATATATATATATATATATATATATATATATATATATATATATATATTATCTTATATATATATATATATTTTGCTGTCTTGGATTCAAATATTAGTACATTACTTTTTTCTAGATTTCTTTCACAACCCGATTTATCAGGATTCTCAAATACTGAGATGATATAATGCTTTTTTATGTCTACAATTTTTCACAATTGCACATAAATTCATTGATCTGTACTGAACTGCATTTTCTTCTTATTTTTCAATATTTCAACCTAGTTTAGCTCTCTCTCTCTCTCTCTCTCTTGTCCTCTCAGAGTCATCCAATGCTTTTAAATTAGGACGATTTCATCTTCAAAATTATATATATAATGTATACCTCAATATGAAGATGAATACAATACATTATAAACATCATTGTTGCCAGAGCGGAGCCGCCGCCCTCCGCCTCTCACTGTTCCCAATTCACACTTCTCGTTTATATTGACTTTCATTCTGGTAACATTTTTATTCTCCAAATGATGCAATATGTTATATAATCGACTATTGATGAAGTTTTAAGAGCATAATCATTTCATTCTTCTAGAGAATGATGTCTTTAGTTATTAGAAATATCAAAATTGGATCATCAAGTCTGCAATACGTACATAAAGCTATCCTAAGCAGTTGAGAGATAGCACTCAGCTGTGAATTACTGTTTATCAAGAAGAACAACTATCAGGTAGAGGTATAAGGTCACTGTGAGTGTGAGAAGAGACACCAAAGGTTCGTCTGGAACACTTTCTTCACACACACCCATGTTAAAATAACATTACCTTCTGTGAGGTGTTGTTCTCTGAACTGTGTTAACATTAATATATCTGTCTAATTACAATAATCCATATTTTGATAATTCCATTATTCTCAGGTTCGTTGAAAATTTGTATACTGTGGATTTATGCCTGGGCTCAGTACACAACACTGTTTTGCTGAATACTTTGATCTTATTGAACCTTTCCCTCAAGCAGTCTTCACCGATCTTGGTAACAGCCTTTGACACAGCAAACTGGGAAACCATTCTAAAGCAGCTTGCTGAGCTAAGACTACAAGGTAAATTACTGAAATGGATAAAGGGTTATTTGTCTAATCGAAGAGCATATGTTTTGTTTAATGGTGTTAAAAGCACAGATAGTAAACACTTTGATCTGGGAACTCCAGGAGAGGAATCCTCAGCCAATTGGTGTTCAACGTTCTAATACAAAAACTTATTAACGACCTTCCAACTAATAATGAAAACACTGTCATTCGTTATGCTGATGGTATTTGTTTACCTGCTGCCTCCGAGCCTAAAATGTCAGCGCTGCTCGATGCTTTTGCTACTAGAGCTGAGGAATGTGGGCTCCTTGTCTCAGAACACCTGGAACAGTGACTTTGGAATTATATGTACTGGCAAGACAAACTTGTTTCGCGACAGAACGAAGAGAAGTAAAGTTGCGAGATCAAATATACTCGTTGCATAAAGGTGTTAGTTGTCAGAACTGACACAAGTATTAGTATGGGATCATATGTTCAAGAGGGACAAACGTTCTTTGGCAAAACTGTCAGGAGATAAAGCCTGGGATAATGTGTGCCTGTAGGGTCAACGTTTGTTCTGGCAAAACTGTCACGAGATAAAGCCTGGGATAATGTGTGCCTGTAGGGTCAACGTTTGTCCTGGCAAAAGTGTCAAGAGATAAAGCCTGGGATCATGTGTGCCTGTAGGGTCAACGTTTGTCCTGGCAAAACTGTCAAGAGATAAAGCCTGGGATCATGTGTGCCTGTAGGGTCAACGTTTGTCCTGGCAGAACTGTCAAGAGATTAAGCATGGCTTGTACTCAAGACTGCTCATGGATGGTACTTAAGGCAGATCATGGCTTGTACTAAAGATTGATCATGTCTTGTACTAAAGACAGAGTGTGGCTTGAACATTAAAACTGACCGTAGCTTGTACTCAAGATTGATCATGGCTTGAACTCAAAACTGATCGTAGTTTGTTCTGAAGACTGATCATGGCTTGTACTTAAGACTGATCATGGCTTGTACTCAAGACTGATCATGGCTTGTACTTAAGACTGATCATGTCTTGTACTCAAGACTGATCGTGGCTTGCACCCAAAACTGATCTTAGCTTGTACTTAAGACTTAGCTTGTACTTATGGCTTGTACCCAAGACTGATCTTGGCTTGAATTCAAGATTGATCAGTCTTGTACTCAAGGCTGATCATGGCTTGTACTCAAGACGGATCGTAACTTGTACTCAGGACTGATCATGGCTTTTACTTAAGACTAATCATTACTTGTATTCAAGACTGATCATGACTTTTACTCAAGACTGATCATGACTTTTACTCAAGACTGATCATGACTTGTACTCAAGACTGATCGTGGCTTGTATTCAAGACTGATCATGGCTTGTAGTCAAGACTGATCATTACTTTTACTCAAGACTGATCCTGGCTTATACTCACAACTGATCATGGCGTGTACTGAAGATTGGTAATGGCTTGTACTCAAGATTGATCAAAGCTTGTACTCAAGAATGATCATGAATTGAATTGTGTTCTTAATTTGCTCTGCCAGGAAACCAGGGGTCAAATTGGGTTCTTTTATATTCATCCAGGGATCAGTCACTCAAGAATTTTGGTAGTGATAGGCCCTGATTTAGGGATTTTGTGTGGGTTCTTGATTAAGAAAATATTTGAACATTAATTGATAGGTTGGGTTATGAAAGAGTTATATTAAATTAATAGTATATCTTATATTCAAGGGACCTGTACTCTTGTCTGTTTATGTTCCCGTCTTCCCAGGCAGACGTAGAAAAAACTTTGTTGCTCACAGAGCAGTCAAACTCTGTGTTAATTGAATATCATTATAATATAAAGCTAAATATTAGCTATTCTAAGAACTGTTAGAGTAACAAGTAAATGAGTGTTTTGGAAGACTTGAATGATTGTTACTGTATGATCAGTTGAGTATCCTACAGGCAGCGATTATGGGGGAACGAGAGAGCTTTTTTCCTCCTTCTCTACTGAGTTTTCGGACTAACCGGTCACACAACCATGTGGGCACCAGGGGGCTGTTTATAACAATAACAACAGTTGTTTGGGAAGTTTTCATGCTTGTAAACTGTTTAATAATTGTAAACAAAGGCGTCAAAGATTGAGAAAAGATATATATGTTCGTAAGTGCTTGCGTAACTGCTTCGTGAATCTGGCTCCTTATCTTTGATTATTGTGCCACCTAGTTTTAAGATATTAGTTGTGTCCTCTAAAGCCAGAGTTTGAGCCCCAAACGTTAACTCTGGGGTGGCTAAGAGAGACCACGTGTGCTTATGTTTACTGTGAAACCTATGTGTGTTCAGTCCCTTCTGGAACGTAGACAAGTTGCTGTTTTTAAGCCTTGTATCCTGCCTGTGGGGATTCAAGGGGGTTAACGTAAAATCTAGTTGGGAAAGGAAAAGTATTTGTTGTATATTTTGGGGGTTATTAGGTGCATAAGAAATAATAACTAACTTTATATTAGAATATCCTTTTACCCTGTTTGAAGTGGAGGAGGGAAATCACTCTTGACTGCAGACTTTGTAGGTCAAGAATTATTTGCTGGGAATTGTCTTCCCTGGGGGCCGGGTCTAACCTAACTCCACTATTTTACGAACTACTTGACCTTAGCTATTGGTCCCCTCACAGAGCAAACACTAGTTCTCACTTAACAGAACTCAAGACTGATGGAAGCTTGTAATCAAGACTATTCATGGCTTGTACTCAAGACTTATCATGACTTGTACTCAAGACTAATCATGGCTTGTACCCAAGACTGAACATGTCTTGCACTCAAGATTGATTCTAGCTTGTACTCAAGACTGATCATGGCTAGTACTTAAGACTGTTCATAGCTTGTACCCAAGAAAGATCATGGCTTTTACTCATGACTGATCATGTCTGGTAATCACGACTAATCAGTGCTTGTACTCAAGACTGATTGTAACTTGCACTCAAGACTGATCATGACTCATATCATAGCTTATCTGACTGATCGTAGCTTATACTCAAGAATGATCGTGGCTTGCACTCAAAAAGGATCATGTCGTACTCAGGACTGATCATGGCTTGAACTCAAGACCGATCATGGCTTGTACTTAAGAATGATCATGGCTTATACTTAAGATTGATCAAGGTTTGTACTCAAAACTAATCTTCGGTTGTACTCAAGACTGATCGTGGCTTGCACTCAAGACTGATCATGACTTGCACTCAAGACTGATCATGGCTTGTATTCAAGACTGATCATGGCTTGTACTCAAGAGTGATCATGGCTTGTACTAAAGACTGAATATCCCTTGTACTAAAGACTGATCATAGCTTGTACCCAAGAAAGATCATGGTTTTTACTCATGACTGATCATGTCTGGTAATCAGGATTTATCATTGCTTGTACTCAAGATTGATTGTAACTTATACTCAAGACTGATCATGACTCGTATCATAGCTTATCTGGCTGATCATAGCTTATACTCAAGACTGATCATAGCTTATACTCAAGACTGATCATAGCTTATACTCAAGAATGATTGTGGCTTGTACTAAAGACTGATCATGGCTTGTATTCAAGACTGATCATGGCTTGAACTCAAAACTGATTGTAGCTTGCACTCAAGACTGATCCTGGCTTGTACTCAAGACTGATCATTGCTTGTACTCAAGACTGATCACGGCTTGAACTCAAGACTGATCATGGCTTGTACTCAAGACTAATCATGGTTTGTACTCAAGACTAATCATGGCTTGTATTCATTCCTGATTATCACTTGTACTAAAGACTGATCATGGCTTCAGCTCAAGACTGATCATGGCTTGTACTCAAGACTGATCATGCCTTGAGCTCAACACTGATGTCGGAAAAACCTACACCATTTAGTAACTTTCTATACATTAGGCAGATAATATTGCTGCTGTTTGCACTATAATTAACCCTAAAGTAGCTCTTACCATTCATAGAAAACGAGACTCCATTGTAATTTTCCTCGGGAAAAACGGGGAATCATTGTCATGTGCCACTAAATTCACCAGGGAATAATATTGTGACTTTCTCTTAAAACAGAAGTCTAGCATTAGAACCAATCAAAAAGTATTTTCTACGACTGGATCTAATATAATTACCAACAAACTAAAGTCTACCTCCCATTGTCAGTAAAATGGCAGTACTAGAACTGGTGAGGGAGGAGCGTCTCTCAAGCCGAGAGAGGCAGACTCCATTAACTTAACGTAAACAGCAAGTCTCACAGGAGCAAGGATCAAGCTCGACAACAATTACCATCTAAACGTAGTGTTACGGGACTA
Source organism: Procambarus virginalis (assembly GCA_020271785.1). Classification (NCBI taxonomy): domain Eukaryota; kingdom Metazoa; phylum Arthropoda; class Malacostraca; order Decapoda; family Cambaridae; genus Procambarus; species Procambarus virginalis. Next base: position 46,798 of record WNGS01130414.1, read on the forward strand.
AAACGTCCCGCCATCAGCACGATCTTCGTCAACAAGACGAGAAGGGAAGTGTTTTGTACCTGATTCCAGTTCTATCTAGCTATTTTTGGCCAGTAATAATAGATTAGGGAATACCGGTATGTACACTAGGCGAGCCTCCCCAATGGGTATTTATTACTTAAATCTTATCTTCAAAATTAAAATAATTTCCCCTGATATAGATGTAATATATAGGTAATGATTATTATTGTGTGTACTTACCTAGTTGTGCTTGCGGGGGTTGAGCTCTGGCTCTTTGGTCCCGCCTCTCAACCGTCAATCAACTGGTGTACAAATTCCTGAGCCTACTGGGCTCTATCATATCTACATTTGAAACTGTGTATGGAGTCAGCCTCCACCACATCACTGCCTAATGCATTCCACCTGTTAACTACTCTGACACTGAAAAAGTTCTTTCTAACGTCACTGTGGCTCATTTGGATACTCAATTTCCACTTGTGTCACCTTGTTCGCGTATCACCCGAGTTACACAGTTTAGCCTTATCAACCCTTGTCAATTCCTCTGAGAATTTTGTAGGTGGTGATCATGTCTCCCCTTACTCTTCGGTCTTCCAGTGTCGTTCTGGCTTTTCCAGCTTCGTCTTGTGCTTGACAAGGTACGGGCTCCATGCTGGGGCCACATACTCCAGGATTGGTCTTACATATGCAGTATACAAGGTTCTGAATGATTCCTTACAAAGGTTCATGAAGGCAGTTCTGATGTTAGCCAGCCTCGCGTATACCGCAGATGTAATTCTTTTTATGTGGGCTTCAGGAGGCAGGTTTGGTGATGTTAACTCCTAGATCTATCTCTCTGTCCGTTTCATGAAGTACTTCATCTCCTATTCGGAATCCTGTGTCTGGCCTTCTGTTTCCAACGCCTAGTTTCATTACCTCGCACATTAGCGTGTGCCTTGTGACAGGTGAAATTGAAGGGAAAGAAGAATTAATAATAATTACTCTGTATAACAAGTAACATGTGATGACGCTAGCCTCACCCACGAGAAGTATCGGTTGGCATGTTCATCCGTGTTCATATAGGGTTGTCCATGCCATAATAAACTATTCAGAAGAGCTGTATTTGTGTTAAAAAGGGATTGAAAGAAATAATTAATTTGACAATAGAGTTTTATGTAAATTAAACAAAGTGATGAGGAAAGTCACTCAGCTTTCAATAATAAAATTTAACAAATATCTACTCCTACATTGGGATAAAAATAGAAAATAAACTAAAAATACTTAAAAACAGAAATATAGATCACACTCCAGTGATAACATGGGTGTAACCTGGCAACCTGGTCCATTCATAATGGATATGAATTGTGTTTTGTTGAGTATATACACCTGCTGATATGTATACATGTGGATATCTGCTTGTGTATAAACATGTGTTGGTATGTTAATTATGCCTCAATGATTAATTTATATTTGTCAGTTATAATATATTTATATAATCATACACACAGATCAAGAGCAGTTAGAATACTAGCATTAATATTTATACACAAACTCATGTCACAGAGCTGGTCCATTCATATACAAACTTATGTCACAGAGCTGGTCAATTTATACACAAACTCATGTCACAGAGCTGGTTTATTCATACACAAACTCTTGTCAGAGAGCTGGTCAATTTATACACAAAGTCATGTCACAGAGCTGGTCCATTCATACACAAACTCATGTCACAGAGCTGGTCCATTCATACACAAACTCATGTCACAGAACTGGTCCATTCATACACAAACTCATGTCACAGAGCTGGTCCATTCATACACAAACTCATGTCACAGAGCTGGTCCATTCATACACAAACTCATGTCACAGAGCTGGTCCATTCATACACAAACTCATGTCACAGAGCTGGTCCATTCATACACAAACTCATGTCACAGAGCAGGTCCATTCATAGACTGATGAACTTACACTAAACAAGCAAACACACGTTATTTCCATCCACAAATCACATTATTAGTGTTTGTGCAAGATAAGATCAGTGAGCACTAATGAATAACCAGGAGCCATTGTTGCGCAGATGTGGGCGCGTCCTCCACGTCCTTGCAGTCCCGAGATCGAATCCCGTCTTCACCTGCGCTCTAGGCGACTCGAACCGAGCACTTCACGTGTGTGAGGCCGAAGCACTATAAATATTACGTCTTTTGTCTTTGTTTTAAACGTGAATAGTAATTTGAAAACCATTAATAAATTTTAAAATAGGCTGAGGCGATACTGTATTCAAGCAAACGAAGAGTCACAATAACGTGGCTGAAGTGATGATGACCAAACCTCACATCAGGATATGGTAAGGTAATAACAAGGTAAGACAAGTTCACGTGTCCTGCCCTGTTATTGCTATATTCTTATTGTAATGTTTACACCCAGATCACGTGTCCTGCCTGTTACTGCTACAGTCTTAGTGTAATGTTTACACCCAGTTCACTTTTCCTGCCTTGTTATTGCTACAGTTTTAGTGCAATGTTTACACACAGGTCACTTGTCCTGCCTTATTACTGCTACAGTCTTCGTGTAATGTTTACACTCAGATCAATTGTTCTGCCTAGTTACTGCTACAGTCTTAGTGTAATGTTTACACACAGGTCACTTGTCCTGCCTTGTTATTGCTACAGTCTTAGTGTAATGTTTACACCTGGCCAGGTTTGACTTGTGAGAGCTTGGTTCACTAGGCCGTTGCTTGGAACGCCACGCAGGTTCACCAGGCTGTTGCTTGGAGCGGCCCGCAGGCCCTCATATCCACCACAGCCCAGTTGGTCCGGCACTCCTTGAAGAAAACTATTACGTTTTCTCTTGAAGATGTCCACTGTTGTTCCAGCAATATTTCTTATGCACTCTGGGAAGATGTTGAACAACCTTGGACCTCTGATGTTTGTACAGTGTTCTATGATTGTGCCCATGGCACCCCTGCTCTTCACTGGTTCTATTCTGCATATTCTTTCATATCGTTCACACCAGTACGTAGTGTTCGTACGTAGTTGTGTTCTCAAGGTGCTGTTTACAATGTTTTGAATGTACTGTATTCAGTTTTCTCAAGGTGATGTATACAATGTTCTCATGGTGCTGTATTTTTGTCTTCATTGTCTCTGATCTTTGAATTTTACTCGTTTGTCATTAATGAATTTTTACTATAAATGCTTAGATATACCATGTCTCATATGTGACATATTATGTACTTTTTATATGATCTTTTATTGTGAGACTGTTGTGGTCAATAGACCAAAATAATATCAACGGCTTTCAATGTATCATTAAGCTTAACCTCACCAGGTTACAACTGAGTGTCATTCAGGCTGCAGGTTTTAGTGTCATGTAAAAAACTAACAGTGTCCTTCATATTATTTTCAATGTTATTATTATGATTATTTCTTAAATTCTTAAATTTTGCACAAAGTAAATTAATTATAATATTTAATAGAATGAAGATTAGATATTAAAACTAAGTTGTATAAAATAAGAGATTAAAAGAGCGTGTGTGTGCGTGTGTGGAGTCGCGAACCAGGACCCGCAACACGGCAGTGGTTCACCCTCACACTCGGCCACCCTGCTCTGCCCTCATAATATTCAACACTTATATTTATCATAAATTTGTTCACATTATTAGTGTACTCACCTAGTTGTGCTTGCGGGAGTTGAGCTATGGCTCTTTGGTCCCGCCTCTCAACCGTCAATCTTCTGGTGTAGAGATTCCTGAGCTTCTCAAGCTCCTCATATCTACATTTGAAACTGTGTACTGAGTCAGCCTCCACCACATCACTTCTTCGTGCATTCCATTTACTATCTACTCTGACACTGAAAAAGTTCTTTCTAAAGTCTCTGTGGCTCATTTTGGAATGCAGCTTCCTCCTGTGTCCCATTGTGCGCGTACCACCCATGTTAAACAATCCTTCCTTATCTACCCTGTCAATTCCCTTGAGAATTTTGTATGTGGTGATCATGTGTCTCTGAGCTCTTCTGTCTTCCAGCAACGTGAGGTGCAGTTCACGCAGCCTTTCCTCTTAACTCATGTCTGTTAGTTCCGGGACTAGCCTAGTGGCATACCTCTGAACTTTTCCCTGCTTCGGCTTGTACTCACCAAGCTCTACTCACCTAGTTGTGCTTGCAGGGTTGAGCTCTGGCCCTTTGGGCCCGCCTCTCAACTACCAGTCCACTGATTTTTTTTGGGTGCTTGTCAAAGTGTAGACTTTATGCTGGGGCCGCATTCTCCAGGCTTTACAAATGTGGTATACAAGGTTCTGAAGGATTCGTTACACAGGTTTCTGATGGTCGTTCTGATGTTAGCCAGACTCGCATACACCGCCGATGTTATTCATTTGATGTAGGCTTCAGGAAACAGGTTTGGCGTGACATCAACTCCTAGATCTTTCTCCCTGTCCGTTTCGTGAAGGACTTCATCTCCCATTTGGTATCCAGTGTCTAACCTCCTATTTCCTCTGCCTAGTTTCATCCCCTTACATTTATTTGGGTTGAATTTTAGTAGCCATTGGTTGGACAATTCCTTCAGTTTGTTCAGACCATATTTTAGCCTTATACTATCTTCTTCTTCTTTCTTAATCCTCCTCATAATTTTTACGACATCAGCAAACATTGAGTGGAACGAGTCTAATCCCTCTGGGAGATCATTTACAGATATATCAGAAACAGTATAGGTCCAAGGACTGATTCCCGTGGGACTCTACTGGTGACGCCTCGCTACTCCGAGACCTCACAGTGACTCGCTGTCATCTGTGTTCTAAGTACTCATTTATCCAGTGGAGTACCTTCCCTTTCACTCCTGCCTGCATCTCCAGTTTGTGCTATTCTCTTATGTGGTACTGTATCAAAGGCTTTCCGGCAATCTAATAATAAGCAGTCTGCCCAGCACTCTCTCTCTTGCTTGATTCGTGTTGCCTGATCATAGAATTCAATTAATCCTGTGAGGCAGGACTTACCATCCCAGAACCAATTCTGATGTTGGGCTACAAAGTTCTTTTGCTCCAGATGTTTCACCAGTTTTTTGTTTACGCACAATCTTCTCCATCATCTTACATGGTATGCAATTTAGGGACACTGGCCTGTAGTTCAGTGCTTCCTGTCTATCACCCTTCTTGTATATTGGGACTACATCAGCCGTCTTCTAATTTTTTGGCAGTTCACCTGTTACCAGTGACTTGTTGTACACCATAGATAATGTCAATCACAGTGCTTCTGTTCCTTCCTTTAGTATCCATGGTGAGATTCCATCCAGGCCTATAGCATTTGTCGCATCGAACTCTTAGTAGATGATTCCTCATCTCCTCACTGGTAATTACAAACTCCTCTAGTGGTGTCTGGTTTAATATTCCCTCTCTTATCTCTGAGACTTCTCCTTGTTCTACTGTGAAGACCTCCTGGAATGTCTTATCGAGTTCTTTGCACACTTCTTTGTCGTTTGTAGTGAATCTATCTTTCCCTATCCTCAATTTCATTATCTATTTTTTCACTGTTGTTTTTCTCCTGACGTGACTTTGCAGAAATTTAGGTTCAGTCTTTACATTGCTCGCTATGGTGGGAAAACCCGACACCAATTACTAACATTAAATACAATATGCAGATAATATTGCCGATGATATAGTGTTTATTCACTAGTAGAAGATGTGGCACACTGGAATTTTCCACTCATAGAAAATGAGATTTACTCCCGTGGAAAACGAGATATCATTTCCACGTCGCTATTAAATTCACCAGCTAATTCTGTTGGGAATTATTCTTAATACAGAAGTCTTTGGACTGTAAACATCATAAAAATCTTTCACTTGAATCAACGTAATTATTAGTGCCAAAATAGAGTAAATGTAGGCCCTCTATCCACTTTCATAAAACGCATATTTGTTGTTGTTGTTGTTGTTGTTGAGTTAGGGGCGACGACGATCGTGGGATTGGATGCGTCCGGCGTACCCGGTAAGGGTGAAACGCGAAGCCAGGAAAGGTGAAACGCCAAACCAACACGCGAAACGAGAGACGCCAAGCACTAGAAACTAAGACGCCACACGGCAAGGAAACGCACAAAGGGAGAGGCACAAGCACAAAATAAAACAGGGAAAACAAGCAGCCAGAGAGGCACACAGCATTTCACAGAGCAAATAAACAGGAAATCAGGGTACATACTTGCCCGGGAACTGGGCCCGCGGGAACCGTACATTGAATGCTTCCCAGAGCACCCACCGCCAAGGGTCCCGTCCACCCACCGGGGACTCCATAGCATCCGGAACCGGGGCAACAAACACCCGCAAGCAGGGGACCCAAATGGAAGTACCCACGAGGCGAGTAGTCGCCACACGGCTCGACAGGAAGGGAACCTGCCCACCACCAAAGTTCTCTGGCCCGTCAGACAGCTGTAACTCGGCAATCTCCGTCCAGTGACCCGGCGGCATCACAGACGCCGGCAACACGTCCTCCAGGACCCCAACTCGCATCCTCACAGGAGCGAACGGGCCACAGGGCACCACCACAGGGGAACCCGTGGCCCCGGGCACACCACCAGAAGACAGCAGGGAATCCGGACGGCGCGCATCCCTCCGTAACGTCACTACCAGGCCACGCCCAGCACCAGAGTCCACACCATACCTGGCAGCGGAAGCCACCACCCCCCACTGCGGAGAGACCCCTGGCGGAGAAAGAACCGAAGGCACGTCTGAGACACAGGCACCAGCACCGGCAGGCACATGGACCTACGCCACCACTAGCTGTGGAGACATGGACGTATCCGTATCGACACCGGCAACACCCGAAGGCTCATAGTCACTAAAGTCATCAACATCGGCCCAGGCAGAAGACGAACGCCGGGAACGTTTGGGCACAGGCCGGATATCGTCAGGGCCGGAAGCGGACCCAGAAACACGGAAACCACGAGCCGGACGAACCGACGCCCGAGACAGAAAGGCAGCAACCTCCACCACAAGGGGAACCGGGACACACACCGCAGGAGGCTCCACAGCCACCCCAGCACCCAGCACATCCGGGACCCGAGACACGGACACAGGGCCAGGTGCAGCATCCGAAGACGAGGGAGAAGATGGCAACGCCACACAGGGAGCACCAGGAAGGCCCACGGGAGCAGCGAGGACAGGGACAGGATCAGGCAGACCAACCGACGGTACCGCAATACCCGGAAGAGGGCCGGCAACAACCGGAGGAACGTCAGGCGTCGCCGGGGGGAGCTGCAGTAGCGAACGGGATGCGCACCTCCACAACATCTCCAGAGGCAGCCTCCAGCGGGAGCGGCGGGAAATCCTCATCTCGGAACAAGTTGACAGGAGCAGCTGGGGTAGCAGAGCACCCTGCAGCCTGATGCCTCAACAGGCCACACCGGAAACAGGTACGAGGCTGCCGGGCATAATACACCCGGACGTAGTATCCCATAAGCCGGACAGAAGAAGGTATATCCGACCGCAGGCGCATTCCCAACGTGCGAATGTTCGTTCGTCTTCCAGCATACCAGCCCAAGGAGAGCGTGTTCACCCGCACGCTGACAACAGTACCAAACCCCCCCGAAGTAACGCCATAGGAGGTCGTCAGGAAACTCCAGGGGCGCACCATGGATGCTGACATAAGTCAGAGCACCACTACGATCCGAGATCGCCACAGAGCCGGCATCACCCGGCAACGACAACGTACGCCCCGCGTACCGACGGAGGAAGTCACGGTACTCCTCCTCCCCCACGAACTTGAGAACAACCCGGTGGGCAGTAACAAGCTCAATACCAAAGACAGCCTCCACCGGGATACGAAGCATGTCGCACATAACCAGCTCAACGTCTGAGTATTCAGCCCGACTAGTGAACTCCAAGCCCACGGAATTCACACGCACAACGGCGGGAAGGCCTCCCATGTCAAACTTGCCACGTCAACACGCAGCCGAGCAGCAACACAAACTGGGGGGGGGCAGAGACGCCCACACCACCTAGCGACCAAAATGGCAAACAACCCCAACAGCCACGGAGGGTCGGCAAGACGTCTTCACTCCACGGCCGCCAGCAGTTGACTCAACGCATATGTGGAACAAGGGATGCGATCAGTGGGAGGCAGGGCTCAGTAGTCGGCCATTTAATGGAGCAAATTTAGCTCCAATAATACTCCGTGGACATCAGTGTCATATAGAGAAAAATGCTTCCATTATCAACACGTAACTACGTTTACTCAAGGGGGGTGTTATTTCAGATTACTGTATTATCTAGCTTATGAGTGGCATTTAATATTTAGAATTAGGATATTTTCCGGTTAGAATACGAGACAGAGACAAAAACTCAGGTAAATACTTCTTGGTCCTTATCTCATAATCAATATATCAATATTTCCCCTGATATATCTGTCACATTAAGATTCCTGATATTATTTGTGAGTATCCTCTGACAGGTGGAACTGAAGAGGAGGAAAGGTGAACTAGTTACCTAGCATCAGTACATGAGTCGTGGCAGTTACCCACGAGGAGTTATCGACTGGCGTGTTCATCCTTGTTCATAACTGGTTGACTAGGCCCGCTACCATACAGATAAAGATGAAATGTAGTTAATTTAAGTTACCCATATATTCCAATTCTGCAGTGAATGTCAACTAGTTAATAATTGTTTATTGACAGATTATATATGAAAATAATTTAATAAACCTTCAGAATGTTTAAGGAAAGTTATTTGTAAGACATTTTTAGAAATACAGTCCACTTCAAACAAACAGTTTGCTATCGAAAAATATATAAATTAACGTAAAATATAAATAACTTATTAAATTAATATAAATTAAATAAATATAAATCTCACAGGTCAATTCCCCCACACGCTATGTCATTTTTATAATTGTAGCTCTGTCTCTTTTCTCACCCTGACGTATTCATTCCTGGTGCTCTGGTATCTTTCTCTGTTCTCTATTGTCCTGTTATATCTATAGTTTCTCCACGCTCTTGTACTTAGTTGCTTTGCTACCATACATATCTGATTAAACCATGGGATTCTTGTCTGTATTTCATTTTTTTCCCTTTTGGACCGAAATAAACTTGTCGCTCTAACTGGACGGTAGAGCGACGGTCTCGCTTCATGCAGGTCGGCGTTCAATCCCCGACCGTCCAGGTGGTTGATCACCATTCTGCCCCCCCCCCGGTCCCATCCCAATCCTTATCCTGACCCCTTCCAAGTACTATATAGTCGTAATGACTTGGTGCTTTCCCTTGATAATTCTTTCTTTCTTTCTGAGTGACGTGGTCCATCATGTCTTGGGTCGTCTTTTCTCTGAGCTCTGTTTCCTAAGCTATATCTGTTAGAAATTTCCTTATCTCCTCATAGTTTCCCTTCCAGAATGCCGGCCCTTTTTTTCTGGGGCCCTTCCTTGACTACCTTAACCCTTCTTTGACGAGGTTATCTTGAGGTTATCTTGAGATGATTTATGTCCTCTGCTTTAGTGTCCTCCATTTAGAGAGGTACTCAAACATTAGTATACTGTGATCACTCATTCCCCCAGGGGGCTCGAAACCGATATCTCTTATGTCTGAGTTGTTCAGAGTGAAGACTAGGTCGAGTCTCGCTGGTTCATCATTGCTTCTCATTCTTGTGGGTCCCCTGACATGCTGACTTAAAAAGTGTCTTGTCGCCATTTACAACAGTTTAGCTCTCCATATTTCCTCACCTCCATGCGGTTCCTTGTTTCCCCCAGGCTATCAGTCCATTATTGAAATTCTCCATGATAAGCAGATGGGATTGATTTCTACAGGCAGCAGTGGCTGTTCTCTCAGTTATAGTGTTAACTACCATGTTAACTACCATACTCTTGCCTGGGTCGTCTGTCATTTGGTGGCAGGTTATATATCACTGCCACTACTACTCTTGGTCCTCCCATCATCATGGTGCCTGTTATGAAGTCTATGGACCCCTCACAGCTTGGAATGACCATTTCCTTGAAATTACATTTCTTTCTCATCAGTAGGGCCACTCTGCCTTCTCCCCTTCTTTCCCACTCTTTCCTTATTGCATTGCATTTCTGGGCAAACACCGCATTCGTTATGATTGCTGAGAGTTTTGTTTCCATGAGTCCAATTACATCTGGGCTCACTTCTTGTGCTTTTTCCCTAAGTTAACTTGCCTTGCTTATGATCCCATCTATGATCGAGTACATTACCTTGAAGCTGACTCTCTTCTGTCCATCCTCAGTTTCTGTTGATTCAACTGGACTTGAAGTTTTTTGGGGTGTCTGAGGGATTGGGGGGGGGGGGAGGATCTAAAAACGAAGGACCTGGGGGACCTGGGGTGTGAGGGGGGTTGGGAGGATCTGGTGCAGGAGGGAAGGATGGTCTGGGGTTGTGTGGCTGAGAGGGTCATGTGTAGGGCATGGGATTGGGGAGCAGGAGGGATGAGGTCATGGGATGGGGAGAATGCATTGGAATCTGGGGGTGGGGAGGGGCAGGGAGATCAGTGGTTGGGGAGGAAATTTGTGAATCAGTTAAGAGGGTCGCAGAGGATTCTGGGGCGAGGGGTGGGGGTCAAGGAAAATGGGTACAGGAAGGGTATGGGGTTGGACAGGGAGGATATTGGGTAAGAGGGGTAGGGGGGCCAAGGAGGGTATGGGGTGAAGGAGGAGGGGGGGGGGGCTGAGAGGGTATGGGGTGATAGGGGGAGAGGACAGACAGGGATTGAGGGTGATAGGTGATAGTGGACAGGGAGGGTAATGGGAGAGGGGGAATGGAGGTACAGCAGGGGTATGGGATAAGGGAGGGGTTTATAGAGAGGGTATGGTGTTTTGAATGAGCATTTGAATGGGGATAGAGAGGGGTCAGGGTAAGGGGGGTTTCCATGGGGGAGGAAGATGGGGGTATTTTCCTCAACCTCTGGGGATGCTTGGGTGCTGGTTGGGAGTTCCCCATTCTTCTCTGGGCTGTTGAGTTGGGGGCTGTGGTTCCCTGGTTCTCTCCTCTTCCCTGTGCTTTCTCCTCGCTTCTGCTGTCTTTACTCTCTATTACCCCAACTTGTCCCTCTGGAGGAATATTTTCCTGTAACCTCTCACATGGTACAGATGGCTCATTTTGTAAGTATCCATCAATGGTCCAAGTTCGTGTTCTACCCTTGCTAAATAGTCTCTCCTTGCCTGCCCTGTCTATTCTGAGTATTTTTATGCGGTGATCATGTCTCCCATGTGTCTTCTCTCTTCGAGTAACGTGAGGCTGAACACCGGTAGTCTCCCTCGACGCTCATACCTCTCAGTTAAAGGACCAGTGCGTTGACTAGCCTCTAAATATTCTTGAACTTCGTTATATGTTTAACGAGATAAGGACTCGATACTGTTGCCTCATATTCCAGCAATAGTTTTAAATAAGCGAAATACAAGATCTGAACGTCTCATTGTTCAGATTCCAAATGGAAGTTCTTATATTACCAATTTATTAGCTTTTTGTAACAGGTTGGGGTCATGTCAACTTCCAAGTGTTTCCACTGTCAGATTACAATACGATTTCTACTCCCTTGTGATAACTTGTGTCCAGTCTCCGGTTCCCTGTGACCAGCTTCATTACTTTGCACTTACTGGAGTTGAACTTCAGCAGCCACTTGAAGAACCATACTCTCATTTTGTAATCAAATGTGTGTGTGTGCGCACACGCATTTCTGAATGATGCCCTTTAAAAGGACACATCTAAAGTCTTCTTGAAGTTTCATGGACTTTCATCGTATTTATCCTCCTCGTAATTTTGGCCCCATCAGCGAGCATTGAAAGGAAGTAGTCAATTTTCTCCGGCAGGTTGTTAACATAGATTACGAATCAGGCCGGCCCTAGAACTGACCCTTGACCGTCTGGTAACATCCCGCCGCTCTGAGGCTGCTCCTCTTACTGTGACTCTTTGCCGTCAGTCGCAGTGCTACTCTTCTATCCACTCTAGTACATTTTCTCTCCTTCAAATCTGTGGTTTAAATTTGTGAAGTAGTCTCCTGGTGGGTACTGTGTTAAAGGCTTTCCGATAGTCCAGAAATACACAGTCCTTCCATCTTCCTTTACCTTGCCTGATTTCCGTTGGCGGTTCCTACAATTCTATCAAATTTGCCTTTTCTGAAACCATAGTTTTGTTGTGTTGTAATGTCACTTCTCTCCGGATGTTTACCTCGCCTCTTTCTTTGAATCTTTTCATCACCGTTGAATGATGGGAAAGTAAAGGACACAGGACTGTAGTGTAATGAATGCTGTCAGATTCCATTTTGGTTTGTTAACTGAATTGGCTATCTCTCAATTTTCTGGCCTTTTTCCTGCTTCCAGTGATTTGTTATATTTCATTATTAGAGGCCAGCACAAAGTTTGTGCTCCTTCTCTTGGCATCTTTTGTGATATTATATCTGGTGCTGTAGCTTTAAAAGGGTCTGGTTCCAGCAAAGGCTTTTAATTCCTCTCTAATTATCTCATAATTCACCAGTTTTTTTTTACTCGACTACATCTCGCTTTGCTTACTGACGTTTAATTGTTCTAATGTGAAGACCTCCTTGAACCTGCTGTTGGGTCTTCGCACACTTTTCAGTCGTTCTCAGGCAATGGGTCCTGTCTTGTCCTCAGTTCCATCACTCTTTCCTTGATAACACTTCTAATAATATGAAGAAATATGTATTTTTATCCTGAAGCTTTTTAAACCCTAAGGCATATAAGTTTCTCGGTTTAACCTGATAAGTTTGAGTTTATTGACACATTTAAAGTCATTGATATTAATTGGGCCACAGACTTTACGTGAAAGAAAAAGTCTCACAGTAAAATAATAAAAAGGATTAAGATCGTATTACCAGAATGCATTTTATATCCAAGTATTTAAGAAATGTATTGTTATATAAGAAATGAGCCAAATCAAAGTCCTTCAGGGCCAGATGGTAGAGGTCTGGAGTAATATTAGTGCTGTGAACGGGTCCTTCAGGGCCAGATGGTAGAGGTCTGGAGTAATATTAGTGCTGTGGACGGGTCCTTCAGGGCCAGATGGTAGAGGTCTGGAGTAATATTAGTGCTGTGGACGGGTCCTTCAGGGCCAGATGGTAGAGGTCTGGAGTAATATTAGTGTTGTGGACGGGTCCTTCAGGGCCAGATGGTAGAGGTCTGGAGTAATATTAGTGTTGTGGACGGGTCCTTCAGGGCCAGATGGTAGAGGTCTGGTGTAATATTAGTGTTGTGGACGGGTCCTTCAGGGCCAGATGGTAGAGGTCTGGAGTAATATNATATATATATATATATATATATATATATATATATATATATTGTTTACTATTTGTGTCTGCAAAATTGAGCTATTACCTAATAGACCTCGCCCTTCTAACCAAAGCATTTTTCGTCTATTTTTTCTACTACATATATTTTTCTCTAACACTCGCACATACACACACACACACACACACACACACACACACACACACACACACACACACACACACACAATAACGTCTGCGGCATGTGTGTGTGTGTCCCAGCCCAAAGGAAAACAGTGAAATGAAGATGAGAAACCCATGGTTTAATCAGAGATGTAGGCTAGCTAAGCAACAAAGTAAAAGGGCATGGAGAAACTATAAGAATAACAGGACACTAGAGTGCAGAGAAAGATACCAGAATACCAGGAATGAATATGTCAGGGTGAGAAGAGAGGCAGAAAGACAATACGAAAACGACATCGCAAGCAAGGCAAAGACTCAGCCTAAATTGCTGCATAGCCACATCAGGAGAAAAACAACAGTAAAGGAACAGCTTATGAAATTAAGGATAGGGGCAGAAGGATTCACTACAAACGACAAGGAAGTATGTGAGGAACTGAATAAGAAATTCCAAGAGGTCTTCACCCTAGAGCAAGGAGAAATCCCAGAGATAAGAGAGGGAATAGCTAACCAGGAACCACTGGAAGAGTTTGAGATTAAAAGCGGGGTTGTAAGGAAGTGTTTACTAGAGTTGGATGTGACAAAGGCTATAGGCCCAGATGGAATCTCCCCTTGGATATTTAAGGAAGGAGCAGAAGAACTGTGCCTACCACTCTCTGGCAACAGGGGAACTGCCAGAAATTTGCAAAGCAACTAATGTAGTCCCTATATACAAGAAAGGGGATAGACAGGATGCACTGAATTGCAAGCCAGTGTCCCTAACCGGCATACCATGCAAGCTGATGGAGAAGATTGTGCGAAGAAAGCTAGTGGAGCACCTGGAGCGAAAGAACTTTGTAACACAGCACCAACATGGATTCGGGGATGGCAGGTCCTGCCTCACAGGGTTATTTGAATTCTATGACCAGGCAAGAAAGAGAAGGGTGGGCAGACTGCATATTTTTGGATTGTCAGAAAGCCTTTGATACAGTGCCACACAAGAGGCTAGTGAAAATGCTGGAGATGCAGGCTGGAGTGAAAGGGAAGGTACTCCGGTGGATAGAGGAGTACCTAAGCAACAGGAGACAACGAGTCTATGTGAGGGGTGAGGTCTCAGATTGGCGAGACGTTACAAGTGGAGTCCCGCAGTGGTCAGTCCTTGGACCTATACTGTTTCTGGTATATGTAAATGATCACCCAGAGGGTATAGATTCGTTCCTCTCAATGTTTGCCTACGATGCAAAATTATGAGGAGGATTGAAACAGAGGATGATAGTAGGAGGCTACAAGATGACCTAGACAGACTGAGTGAATGGTCCAACAAATGGCTGTTGAAGTTCAACCCGAGTAAATGCAATCCACTAGACTAGTCCCAGAACTAAGAGGCATGAGTTACGAGGAAAGGCTGCGGGAAATGCACCTTACGACACTGGAAGACAGAAGAGTAAGGGGAGACATGATCACAACCAACAAAATCCTCAGAGGAATCGACCGGGTAAATAAGGACAAACTATTCAACACTGGTGGGATGCGAACAGGGGGACACAGGTGGAAACTGAGAACCCACATGAGCCACAGAGAGGTTAGAAGGAACTTTTTCAGTGTCAGTGTAGTTAACGGATGGAATGCATTAGGCAGTGATGTGGTGGAGGCTGACTCCATACACAGTTTCAAATGTAGATATGATAGAGCCCAGTAGGCTCGGGAATCTGTACACCAGTTGATTGACAATTGAGAGGCGGGACCAAAGAGCCAAAGCTCAACCCTTGGAAGCACAAATAGGTGAGTACAAATAGGTGAGTACACACGCGCGCGCGCATCCCCAGGAATCGGCCTGTATCTGCTGTCTAACTCCTTGGTACGTATTTACTGCTTGGTGAATAGGCGCATTACAGTGAAATAAACTCTGCCCATTTTTTTCCGCCACAACCTGGAATGGAACTCGGGTTATTAGGACTACGACCCATTAGCACTTTCCGCTCAGCTGCAAGGCCCCCTTAACTTTGTGTGTGTGTGGTTTTGTATTCAACTAGTTGTGCTTGTGGGAGTTGAGCTCTGGCTCTTTGGTCCCGCCTCTCAACTGTCAATCAACTGATCTAGAGGTTCCTGAGCCTATTGGGCTCTATCATATCCACTCATGAATTTGTGTATGGAGTCTGTCTCCACCACATCACTTCCACAGCATTCCACCACAGCACTCCTTTGTAAACTACTCTGACAAAAAAGAAATTACAATGGGTCATTTGGGCACTCAGTTTCCACCTGTTTCCCCTAGTGCGTGTGCCTCTTGTGTTAAATAGTCTCTCTTAATAGTCTGAATCCTTATACAAGTTTCTAATGGCCGTTATTATGTTGGCCAACGTGGCATATGCCGCTGATGTTATCCTCTAGATAGGGGCTTCTGGGGGACAGGTTTTGCTTTACATCAACCCCCAGGTATTTCTCTCTCTCTGATTCTTGAAGAATTTAATCTCCCAAATGATACCTTGTATCTGGCTTCCAGCTCCCTACGCCTATCTTCATTTCATTATTTTCTTTGGTTAAAATCTATCAACCATTTGTTGGACCATTCCTTCAGTTTGTCCAGGACTTCTTGAAACCTCAAGCTGTCCTCCTCTGTCTTACCCTTCTCATAATTTTGGCATCGTCAGCATACATTGAGAGGAATGAGTTTATGCCCTATGGGAGATAATTTACATATATCAGAAACAGGATAGGTCCGAGTACAGAGGCCTATGAGACTCCACTGGTGACTTCACGACAATCGGAGGTCTCATCCCTCTCTGTAACTGTCTGTTTCCTATGGCTTAGGCACTTCCTTATCTACTGAAACCCCCTACCAGTTACTCCTGCCTATTTTTCCAGCTTATGCACTAGCTTCTTATGGGGGTACTGTGTCAAAAGTTTTCCGACAGTCCATGAGAATGCAGTCCACCCATCCTTCTCTTTCACGATTAAATTTGGTCACTGTAGAATTCTATTAAGCCAGTGAGGCAAGATTTACTCTTCCTGAACCCATGTTGGTGGTTTGTCATGTAGTCCCTTCTCTCCAGATGTGTTACTATTATTTTTTTATCACGATCGTCTCCGTCACTTTGCATGGTATACAAGTTATGGACACTGGCCTATAGTTCAGTGTCTTTTGTCTGTCGCCCTTTTTGTATATTGGGATTACTTTAGTCGTCTTCTATATTTCTGGTAAGTCTCCCGTCTTACACCCGGCTAAGAGAGACCACGTGTGCCTATGTTTACTGTGAAACCTATGTGTGTTCAGTCCCTTCAGGAACGTAGACTTTACCACAAGTTGCTATTTGTAAGCCTTGTATCCTGCCTGTGGGGATTCAAGGGGGTTAACGTAAAATCTAGTTGGAAAAGTATTTGTTGTATATTTTGGGGTTTATTAGGTGGTTGAAAAATAATAACTAAGGTTATATTATAGTATCCTTATACCCTGTTTGAAGTGGAGGAGGGAAATCACTCTTGACTGCAGACTTTGTAGGTCAAGTATTATTTGCTGGAAATTGTCTTCCCTGGGGGCCGGGCCTAACCTAACTCCACTATTTTAGAAACTACTTGACCTTAGCTATTGGTCCCCTCACAGAGCAAACAATAGTTCTCACTTAACAGAACTCAAGACTGATCGTAACTTTGACTCAAGACTAGTCATGGCTTTTACTCAAGACTTATCATGACTTGTACTCAAGACTGATCATGGCTTGTACTCAAAACTGAATATGGCTTGCACTCAAGAAAGATCATGGCTTTTACTCATGGCTGACCATATCTATTAATCACGATTAATCATTGCTTGCACCCAAGACTGATTGAAACTTGCACTCAAGACTGATCAAGACTGATCATAGCTTATACTCAAGAATGAGCGTGGCTTGCACTCAAAACGGATCATGTCGTACTCAGGACTGATCATGGCTAGAACTCAAGACCGATCATGGCTTATACTTAATACTGATCAAGGCTTGTACTCAAAACTGATCTTTGGTTGTACTCAAGACTGATCATGACTTGTACTCAAGATTGATCATGGCTTGTATTCAAGACTGACCATTGCTTGTACGCAAGACTGATCATGGCTTGTACTCAAGACCGATCATGGCTTGTACTAAAGACTAATCATGGCTTGTACTCAAGACTGATCACGGCTTGTACTCAAAACTGATCTTTGGTTGTACTCAAGACTGATCAAGACTTGTACTCAAGACCGATCATGGCTTGTACTCAAGAGTGATCATGGCTTGTACTAAAGACTAATCATGGCTTGTACTCAAGAATGATCACGGCTTGTACTCAAAACTGATCATGGCTTGTATTCATAACTGATTATCACTTGTACTCAACACTGATCATAGCTTGTACACAAGACTGATCATGGTTTGTACTGAGGACTGATCATGGCTTGTACTCAAGATTGATCATGGTTTGATCTCAAGACTGATCATGGCTTGAACTCAAGACTGATCATGGCTTGTACTTAAGACTGATAATGGCCTGAGCTCAACACTGTTGTCGGAAAAACCTACACCATTTACTAACTTTCTATACATTAGGCAGATAATATTGCTGCAGTTTGTACTATACAATTAACCCTAAAGTAGCTCTTATCATTCATAGAAAACGAGACTCCACTGTAATTTTCCTCGGGAAAAAGCGGGGAATCATTTTCATGTGCAATTAAACTCACCAGCGAATAATACTGTGAGTTTCTCTTAAAACAGAAGTCTAGCATTAGAATCAATCAAAAAGTATTTTCTACGACTGGATCTAATATAATTACCAACAAACTAAAGCCTACCTCCCATTGTCAGTAAAACTGCAGTACTAGAACTGGTGAGGGAGGAGCGTCTCTCAAGCCGAGAGACGCAGACTCCATTAACTTAACGTAAACAGCAAGTCTCACAGGAGCAAGAATCAAGACAAAAATTACCATCTAAACGTAGTGTTACGGACTAAAACGTCCCGCCATCAGCACGATATTTGTCAACAAGACGAGAAGGGAAGTGTTTTGTACCTGATTCCAGTTCTATCTAGCTATTTTTGGCCAGTAACAATAGATTAGGGAAACCGGCAAGTACACTAGGCGAGCCTCCCCAATGGGTAAATATTACTAAAATATTATCATCAAAATTAAAATAATTTCCCCTGATATAGATGTCATATACAGGTAATGATTATTATTGTGTATACTCACTTAGTTGTACTTGCGGGGGTTGAGCTCTGGCTCTTTGGTCCCGCCTCTCAACCGTCAATCAACTGGTGTACAGATTCCTGAGCCTACTGGGCTCTATCATATCTAGATTTGAAACTGTGTATGGAGTCAGCCTCCACCACATCACTGCCTAATGCATTCCACCTGTTAACTACTCTGACACTGAAAAAGTTCTTTCTAACGTCCCTGTGGCTCATTTGGATACTCAATTTCCACTTGTGTCACCTTGTTCGCGTACCACCCGAGTTACACAGTTTAGCCTTATCAACCCTGTCAATTCCTCTGAGAATTTTGTAGGTGGTGATCATGTCTCCCCTTACTCTTCGGTCTTCCAGTGTCGTTCTGGCCCTAGTGACATACCTCTGAATTTTTTCCAGCTTCGTCTTGTGCTTGACAAGGTACGGGCTCCATGCTGGGGCCACATACTCCAGGATTGGTCTTACATATGCAGTATACAAGGTTCTGAATGATTCCTTACAAAGGTTCATGAAGGCAGTTCTGATGTTAGCCAGCCTCGCGTATGCCGCAGATGTAATTATCTTTATGTGGGCTTCAGGAGGCAGGTTTTGTGTGATGTTAACTCCTAGATCTATCTCTGTCCGTTTCATGAATTACTTCATCTCCTATTTGGAATCCTGTGTCTGGCCTTCTGTTTCCACCGCCTAGTTTCATTACCTTGCACATTACCGTTTGCCTTGTGACAGGTGAAATTGAAGGGAAAGAAGAATTAATAATAATTACTCTGTATAACAAGCAATATGTGATGACGCTAGCCTCACCCACGAGGAGTATCGGTTGCATGTTCATCCGTGTTCATATAGGGTTGTCCATGCCTTAATAAACTATACAGAAGAGCTGTATTTGTGTTAAAAAGGGATTGAAAGAAATAATTAATTTGACAATAGAGTTTTATATAAATGAAACAAAGTGATGAGGAAAGTCACTCAGCTTTCAATAATAAAATTTAACAAATATCTACTCCTACATTGGGATAAAAATAGAAAATAAACTAAAAATACTTAAAGACAGAAATATAGATCACACTCCAGTGATAACATGGGTGTAACCTGGCAACCTGGTTCATTCATAATGGATATGAATTGTGTTTTGTTGAGTATATACACCTGCTGATATGTATACATGTGGATATCTGCTTGCGTATAAACATGTGTTGGTATGTTAATTATGCCTCAATGATTAATTTATATTTGTCAGTTATAATATATTTACATAATCATACACACAGTTCAAGAGCAGTTAGAATACTAGCATTAATATTCATACACAAACTCATGTCACAGAGCTGGTCCATTCATACACAAACTCATGTCACAGAGCTGGTCCATTCATACATAAACTCATGTCACAGAGCTGGTTCATTCATACACAAACTCATGTCACAGAGCTGGTCCATTCATACACAAACTCATGTCACAGAGCTGGTCCATTCATACACAAACTTATGTCACAGAGCTGGTCCATTCATACACAAACTTATGTCACAGAGCTGGTCCATTCATACACAAACTTATGTCACAGAGCTGGTCCATTCATACACAAACTTATGTCACAGAGCTGGTTCATTCATACACAAACTTATGTCACAGAGCTGGTCCATTCATACACAAACTCATGTCACAGAGCTGGTCCATTCATACACAAACTCATGCCACAGAGCTGGTCCACTCATACACAAACTCATGTCACAGAGCTGGTCCATTCATACACAAACTCATGTCACAGAGCAGGTCCATTCATAGACTGATGAACTTACACTAAACAAGCAAACACACGTTATTTCCATCCACAAATCACATTATTAGTGTTTGTGCAAGATAAGATCAATGAGCACTAATGAATAACCAGGAGCCGTTGTTGCGCAGATGTGGGCGCGTCCTCCACGTCCTTGCAGTCCGGAGATCGAGTCCCGTCTTCACCTGCGCTCTAGGAGACTCGAACCGAGCACCCCACGTGTGTGAGGCCGAAGCACTATAAATATTACGTCTTTTGTCTTTGTTTTAAGCGTGAATAATAATTTGAAAACCATTAATAAATTTTAAAATAGGCTGTGGCGATACTGGATTCAAGCAAACGAAGAGTCACAATAACGTGGCTGAAGTGATGATGACCAAACCTCATATCAGGATATGGTAAGGTAATAACAAGGTAAAACAAGTTCACGTGTCTTACCCTGTTTTTGCTATATTCTTAATGTAATGTTTACACCCAGATCACGTGTCTTGCCCTGTTATTGCTACAGTCTTATTGTAATGTTTACACCCAAATCACGTGTCCTGCCTGTTACTGCTACAGTCTTAGTGTAATGTTTACACCCAGATCACTTGTCCTGCCTTGTTATTGCTACAGTCTTAGTGTAATAATTACACCAAGATCACTTGTCCTGCCTGTTACTGCTACAGTCTTAGTTTAATGTTTACACTCAGATCAATTGTTCTGCCTAGTTACTGCTACAGTCTTAGTGCAATGTTTACACACAGGTCACTTGTCCTGCCTTGTTATTGCTACAGTCTTAGTGTAATGTTTATACCTGGCCAGGTTTGACTTGTGAGAGCTTGGTTCACTAGGCTGTTGCTTGGAACGCCACGCAGGTCCACCAGGCTGTTGCTTGGAGCGGCCCGCAGGCCCTCATATCCACCACAGCCCAGTTGGTCCGGCACTCCTTGAAGAAAACTATTACGTTTTCTCTTGAAGATGTCCACTGTTGTTCCAGCAATATTTCTTATGCACTCTGGGAAGATGTTGAACAACCTTGGACCTCTGATGTTTGTACAGTGTTCTATGATTGTGCCCATGGCACCCCTGCTCTTCACTGGTTCTATTCTGCATATTCTTTCATATCGTTCACACCAGTACGTAGTGTTCGTACGTAGTTGTGTTCTCAAGGTGCTGTTTACAATGTTTTGAATGTACTGTATTCAGTTTTCTCAAGGTGATGTATACAATGTTCTCATGGTGCTGTATTTTTGTCTTCATTGTCTCTGATCTTTGAATTTTACTCGTTTGTCATTAATGAATTTTTACTATAAATGCTTAGATATACCATGTCTCATATGTGACATATTATGTACTTTTTATATGATCTTTTATTGTGAGACTGTTGTGGTCAATAGACCAAAATAATATCAACGGCTTTCAATGTATCATTAAGCTTAACCTCACCAGGTTACAACTGAGTGTCATTCAGGCTGCAGGTTTTAGTGTCATGTAAAAAACTAACAGTGTCCTTCATATTATTTCAATGTTATTATTATGATTATTTCTTAAATTCTTAAATTTTGCACAAAGTAAATTAAATATAATATTTAATAGAATGAAGA
Source organism: Procambarus virginalis (assembly GCA_020271785.1). Classification (NCBI taxonomy): domain Eukaryota; kingdom Metazoa; phylum Arthropoda; class Malacostraca; order Decapoda; family Cambaridae; genus Procambarus; species Procambarus virginalis. The sequence goes on from WNGS01130414.1 coordinate 68,694, forward strand.
TTAGATATTAAAACTAAGTTGTATAAAATAAGAGATAAAAGAGCGTGTGTGTGCGTGTGTGGAGTCGCGAACCACGACCCGCAACACGGCAGTGGCTCACCCTCACACTCGGCCACCCTGCTCTGACCTCATAATATTCAACACTTATATTTATCATTAAATTTGTTCACATTATTAGTGTACTCACCTAGTTGTACTCACCTAGTTGTGCTTGCGGGAGTTGAGCTATGGCTCTTTGGTCCCGCCTCTCAACCGTCAATCTTCTGGTGTACAGATTCCTGAGCTTCTCAAGCTCCATCATATCTACATTTGAAACTGTGTACTGAGTCAGCCTCCACCACATCACTTCTTCGTGCATTCCATTTACTATCTACTCTGACACTGAAAAAGTTCTTTCTAAAGTCTCTGTGGCTCATTTTGGAATGCAGCTTCCTCCTGTGTCCCATTGGTGCGCGTACCACCCATGTTAAACAATCCTTCCTTATCTACCCTGTCAATTCACTTGAGAATTTTGTATGTGGTGATCATGTGTCTCTGAGCTNTCTCTTTATTTTTGTAAATGTGACAGGCATTGACACCAGCCATTAGAAGACTGCCGAACATCTACACTCCTACATTTTCCCGTCACATTTCATGGGGGCCTGTCCAAGGAGCTTCACTCAGGTATTAGAACATCAATTTGTGGTAAGTGTACTTGACTTTGCTACAGTTGCTTTTCAATATTTTCATTACTTTTCATATTTATATGGTGCTGTGTGTATTGTGCATTCCGAGAGTAGCATATGGTGAGTGTTGGATAACTTTGGATTACGTGGTGACTGTAGGCCCAGTCATTCTCTTAATTGGTCATCCCTCCCTCAGTGTTATTACTCGTGTTTACCACCTTTTGTCCCTAGGATATTTCTCACATTAAGGCAGATCATCATTTTGTTACCCTGGTACTTTGATTTGTCTTCGGGTCAAAGCACCCTATCTTCTGCAATCCGACCGAAGGAGGATACGGAGGGCCATAGTTCCTCTAGCACGGACTACGTTGCTGAGTTGGGACCTCAGCAGCAGTTCTCGTCACCAGTTGACACTCGCACCCCTACACGTCGGTCAGAGATGATATTTACTTAGGTAGGGAATTAGCTTTCTTTTTTTTCAGAGCACAAAGTTTGCTAATTCTGTAAGTATCATATTTCATTTAGTGGGAAAACCCTTGCTTATGTCCTATAGAGACTCGGCAAGGTATGCCTACATTCTTAGACTACCTTATTCACTTTTGAAACAATTAAATGTTTCATTTGTTTTAGAAATTTTCACTTTCATTTATTTAGTAGGATTTTCTTGCCCTTATTCTCTTACATTGAGTACCAGGTACAAGATTTCCTGCGATTTTGATTGACTAATCATTTACCATCCTAACATTAACGTTAATTGTTAAAGATTAAAAGTCCACAGGATAGTTACCAGTTGCCACGTTATCCTGTTTCTGACATTTACCATACAAGTATATTCATTGTATTTGCTATTTTCACCATGTTTCGTTTCCCAGCTTTCCGTAACGATCCAGCAGGTGAAATAGGGACCTTAAATCGTGCCAAGAGGACCGAATTACATGTTCTTGCCCACGAGTATCAACTAGATGCTCCCCATGGAGCCAAAAAAAATGACTTGCATAATTTAATCTTGGATCACCTCTTAGATGAAGGGAAGATTGACTCTGAAACTCACGAAAATTATTCTATTGCAGATAAACATGCTCTGGCAGCGATGAAAATGAAGCTCGGACTTTCAAACGTAGAGCGAGAACAACAAAAAGAAGCTCTACAAATAAGAGAACGAGAGGCTGCCATAAAGAAAGAAGAAAGTGAACGAGATGCCGCCTTGAGGAAGGAAGAACACGAACGAGAGGTAGCCCTCAAGGAACGTGAGACGGCCCTACTCAGAGAGCGTGAGCGAGTACAGCTTGAAGCCAAAAAACTTCACCTGGAGATGCAACGCGAGCATGATAAAAAGCAAGCTGATATGGCTATAGCATGTCGTCAACAAGAACTCACCTTGGAAACTACACACCACAATCAGTGCCAACAAGCTACAGCTAGTCTTCCCGTAAGTTTCAATGTCTCCCATGCAAGTAAGTTAATGCCACCATTCGTTGAGACAGAAATCGACGTGTTTTCACCACTTTTGAGACCCTAGCTAAAAAACTTAGCTGGCCTGCAGATCAATGGTCTACCCTTCTCAGAGTGCATCTCACAGGTAGAGCTGCAGTTACTCTCAGTACCTTAGCGTCTGAGAATGACTACCAGACCCTGAAGCAAGCAGTTTTGGACGCCTACCTTCTCTCCACCGAAAGCTACAGACGAAAATTCCGTGATTATCTAAAGGCAAGTACCACCACCTTTCTAGAATTGCCAATACAAAGAAAAGATATTTCATGAAATGGCTGGAAGCAGCACATGTCTCTACATTTGCAGAACTCGTCAACCTCATGCTAGTTGAGGAATTCTTGAGACGTGTTCCCCTTCCATCCGTTTATATTTAGCAGATAAAGAAGAAACCGACTACATCTCATGTGCGAAGTCGGCTGACACCTACAGCCTCATCCACCGGCTATCACCATCTCCCAGTAAGAAATCTTGGTACAGTTACGATAAAGTGAGTACAGATCAAACGAACTCACAATTGTATTGCAAACTCTATGGCAATACCATTGAAAGATGTGGGAAAGCTCAGTACAAAGGCAATAATGAATCTACTAAACCCAAACAGACTCCTCCTAAGTCCGGTAAGCCTGTGATGAATGTTGGTGTTCCTGTTAATGATCTTTCTCTCTTCAGTAAACACCTGTATCCTGGAACTGGCTCTACCAACGGTACAGATTCAGAGGAACGTTTCAAATTGAAGATCTTGAGGGACACAGCGGCTCTTCAGTCCATAATATTGAAATCAGCTGTGCCTAACACCACCTACACCGGGAAAACCGTCCTTATCACTGACCTCACTGCTACCACTCCGTATCCACTCGCCAGAGTCCACTTGGATTGTCCCTTCGTCACCGGTGAAGTCCAAGTCGCCATCAGGGAAAAGCCTTTTCCCATGCCTGGAGTACAACTTCTCCTGGGCAACGACTTGCCAGAAGATCTGCAACCGACCAACCTGATCATCATAGACAAACCTCAGGTGTGTACCTCTGTAATGGATAATCCCATCTTTGAGTATGTTCCAGCAGAGGTCCAAGAAAGTGGTGAAGTTTCTCCTCCGGTTTTGGTGACCACCCGTGCACAAGCTGCACGACCGCAACCAGCTGACTCTATTGCTGCCGCTGTCCCTCAAGACCCTCAGAATCTACCACCGAATCTTACTAGCTTGAAGTTCTGTAAGTTACAGAGAGAGAGGATCCTTCATTAACACCATTATTCTTCCAGGCAGAGACTCAACCTGACAGTATTCCTGGGTTCTTCCTAGAGAATGAGTTGCTCTACCGCAGGTACAGACCCAGTAAGCTGAAGGAGGATGACGATTGGGCAAATGTCGAACAACTAGTGATTCCCACCAGCCTACGGCCCGATATTCTACACCTGGCCCACGGAGCACTTTCTCACTATGGTTTTAACAAAACCTACCACGGAATCAGACAAGACTACTACTGGCCAGGTATGGTTAAAAGTCAAAAAGTACGTGCAACAGTGTCATACATGTCAGATGGCAGGTAAACCTAACATCTCTATCCCCAGGCTCCATTGACTCCATCCAGGTGCCTGCGGAACCTTTCCACAGACTCATCATAGACTGTGTTGGTCCTTTACCCCGGACCAGTTCTGGCAACGCCTATATACTAACCATCCTGTGTCCTACCACCAGATTCCCCATAGCAGTTCCAGTAAAGAACATTACGGCTGCTACTGTGGTGAAACACTATTGAAGATCTTCACCCAGTATGGATTTCCAAGAGAGGTTCAAAGTGACTGTGGCACCAACTTCACCAGTGATCTCTTCAAGAAGACACTGGAAGAGTTCAACATCACACAGGTATTGTCCAGCCCCTATCATCCTGCTTCACAGGGTTCTCTTGAACGTAGTCATCAGACTATTAAAGCACTCCTAAAGAAATTTTGCAATGAAACCTTGAAGGACTGGGATAAACAACTTGACCTCATTATGTGCATTTTCAGAAGTCTCCCCAATGAGTCTCTAGGAGTATCTCCTTATGAGATGCTCTACGGACGTAAGTGCCGTACTCCTCTCAAAGCTTTTAAAGACTCTCTACGTAATGCCACCTTCAGTGACCCTCAGAATGTGCCCCAGTTTCTTCAAAACTTAAAACACATTCTAGAGAGAGTACGTAAATTTGCTAATGACAATCTATTGAAAGCTCAGGAGAGGATGAAGACTCATTACGACCAAAGCAGCAAAATAAGGAAATTTAAACCAGGAGACTTCGTGTTGGCATATTTTCCTATCCCAGGTTCTCCATTGCAAAACAAGTTTTCAGGACCCTACCGCATCAAGGAGTGCAGAAACAACCACAACTACGTTCTTGAGACTCCAGATAGGCGGCGGAAGACCCAGTTGTGCCACGTCAACCTCCTGAAGCAGTATCAAGGTACTCCCCCCATTGTGTTGGTATCATCCCCATTTAAAGGTGCATAAGTCCACAGTGAGACCTTCCCTGCTTCTCCTCCCGAAAGCACTAACACTGAGTCAGTGCCTTCCAACTCGGAAATCCTAACTGATCTTCATACCTATTTGCAAGACTATAATAGTGCTCCTTTGCCATATTCTAATCCCATTCTCGCCTCGCCAGATATCACGAAGTCTTTCATCCTCCATGTCGACGCCAGTGGTACCAGCATCGGGGGTGTCCTGATGCAACAACGAGGCGAAGAGGTTCTACCTGTTAGCTACTACAGCTACAAGTTAAAACCACACCATAAGAATTACAGCACTATCGAAAAGGAGCTACTCTCCATCGTCCTTAATTTACAGCATTTTGCATCGTACCTACAAGGTGCTCGGTGTACCACCATCTACTCGGACCACAATCCCCTACGCTTCTTACAGCAAGCCCAATTCAACAATCAACGACTTCTACGATGGGCTTTATATCTGCAGAATTTCAACCTGGAGATCTTCTACATCAAGGGTTCTGACAACATCATAGCAGATGCCCTCTCCAGAGTCTACGAGGTAGAGGCAGCTCCACCTACCACTCTACCATCAGAAGAAGTAACTTGACCCGTAAGAGCAGGCTTTGGGGGAGAGTTGTGACGATAATCTCTTTCAAGAGAGATTGAGCCTGCTCTTCCCTATATAAAGTTACTTACATATACAAAAGAATAAGATGCTACCTTCAAGATACGTCTACCAGTAGCACAAAACGTTTTGACCAGGAGGCAAAACGTACCCCCAACTCCACACTCCCTCCAAGCCGGCTCGTCCGTCGTCAACCAGCAAACAACCATTCCCAGCCTGCCTGCTTCTGATTGGTGACCACCCGACTGCACACCTGCACCTCAGCGCCCTCTACCTGAGTCGATGTCTGGGCTTGATCCAGCCATTGAAGTCAGAATATCCTTGTGCTCTCAAGCTGTGAACAATCAACTGATACACGTCCTGTTTATTGGTGGAGGTTCTCAGCTAGCGCCCATATTCTCAGCACCTTTATTGTCATTTTGTCTTTATATTATTCCTAGAGTAAATTATCCCTATTCTTCATTTTTTATGTTATATTTTTGACTTGTTTGTTTGCACTGTACATAGCCAAGGGATTGTCCTTGTTATTAATTTACTTTCCAGTTAATTAAAGTTTCATTGTTCATACTATGTGTTTTTTGTGTCTTCCCTTACTTTACCACAGACAACAGCAAGCAGTCTCATTTTTTTTTGTAAATGTGACAGGCATTGACACCAGCCATTAGGAAGACTGTCGAACATCTACACTCTTACATTTTCCCGTCACAATATATATATATATATATATATATATATATATATATATATATATATAATGTTGTACATAGTAGCCAGAACGTCGTATTTGGCCTACTATGCAAGGCCCGATTTGCCTAAAAAGCCATATTTTCCTGAATTTATATAATTTCTAAAATTTTTCTTATGAAATGATAAATCTGTCAATTTCATTATGTATAAGTTAATTTGTTTAAATATGAGTTCAAACTAAAGTAGATATATAACCTAACCTAACCAACCCTACCTAACCTAACCTAGCCTCTCTTAACCTAACCTAAATTATCACAATTAAGTCAATAAATTATGTTCTTAATATAATATAATAATAATACAAATAAACTAAATTGAAACAATTGATTGAAAATAAAAGAAATCACTCGGCCTATTAGGCAAATAGGGCCTTGCATAGTAGGCCGAGAAGTGCGTTCTGGCTACTAGGTACGACATATATATAGGTACGACATATATATAGGTACGACATATATAAGTGCGTTCTGGCTACTAGGTACGACATATATATAGGTACGACATATATATATGTCGTACCTATATATGGTACGACATATATATATGTCGTACCTAGTAGCCAGAACGCACTTCTCAGCCTACTATGCAAGGCCCGATTTGCCTAATAAGCCAAGTTTTCATGAATTAATTATTTTTCGACTACCTAATCTACCTACCTAACGTAACCTAACTTTTTCGGCTACCTAACCTAACCTAACCTATAAAGATAGGTTAGGTTAGGTTAGGTAGGGTTGGTTAGGTTCGTTCATATATCTACGTTAATTTTAACTCCAATAAAAAAAATTGACCTCATACAAAATGAAATGGATAGCTTTATCATTTCATAGAAAAAAATTAGAGAAAATATATTAATTCAGGAAACTTGGCTTATTAGGCAAATCGGGCCTAATAAGGCCCGATAATAACAAATATATAACATCGTACCTAGTAGCCAGAACGCATTTCTCGGCCTACTGAGCAAGGCTTGATTTGCCTAATAAGCCAAGTTTTCTTGAATTTATATATTCGAATTTTTTTCTTATGAAGTGCTTAAGCTATTCATTTCACTATGTATGAATTCATTTGTTTAAATTTGAGTCAAAACTAACGTAGATATATGGCAGAACCTAACCTAACCTAACCTAGATTAACCTAACTTAAACTAACTTAACTAAGTCAATAATTTATGTTCTTTATAATATAATAATAATAATTCAAATAAACCAATTGGAAACATTTATTGAAAAAAAGAAATCACTCGACCTATAGGCAAGTCGGGCCTCGCATAGGCATAGTTGGCCAAAAAGTGCATTCTTGCCACTAGGTACGACATATATATATATATATATGTGTATATATATATAATCTATATATAATATATAT